>PVJX010034208.1:0-19112 GCA_004027295.1 Dolichotis patagonum
TTTTTTTTGTTTCAATTGCACTGATTTCAGCTCTCATCTTTACAATTTTCTTTCTTCTATGAGCTTTAGATTTAACTTGCTCTTTCTAGTAGCTTGAGATGAAACATTAGATTGTTTATTTGTGCTCGTTCTGTTTTCTTGATATGACAGTTTATTGCTATATATTTCTCTTTTAAGTCCGTTTTCATTGCATCCCATAGATTACAGTATTTTGTGCCTACATTTTCATTGAATTGTAGGTATTTCTTTATTTCTTATTTAATTTCCTCCATAGCCCACTGGTTGTTCAAAAGGTTGTTATTTAATTTCCATGTGTTTATGCCAGTTTTGTAATTTCTTTTGCCATTAATTTCCAGTTGCAGTGTGGTATGGTCTGATAGTATGCATGGGATAATTTCTATACCTTTGCATTTGCTTAAGAATGTTTTGTGGGATAATATATTGTCTATTTTGGAGAATGTCCCATGGGCAGCTGAGAAGAAGGTGTATTCTGATGTGGTTGTGTGGAACACTCTGGAAACATCTAGTAAGTCCAATTGCTCACAGGTATGATTCAGTTCTACTATTTCTTTGCTGATTTTTTGTCTAGTTGATCTTTCTCTTTGTGAAAGTGGGCTGTTAAGGTCATCTGTAATAATTGCGTTCTTGTGTATTTGGTTTTTCATATCCTTTAGTATCTGTCTTATGTAGTTGGATGCTCCTGTGTTTGGTGCATACATATTTATAATTGTTAGTTCTTCCTCTTGAATTTTTCCACTCACGAGTATGTAGTGACCTTCTTTGCCTCTTTTAATCATGTTAAGTTTGAAGTTCACATTGTCTGTAAATAGAATAGTTATCCCTTCTTTTTTCTGGGTTCCCATTGCATGGAATACTGTTTTCCATCCTTTGACTTTTAATCTATGAGTTTCTTTTTGAGTCCAATATGTTTCCTGTATACCGTATATTGTGGGATCATGTTTCTTGATCCATTCTGTCTGCCTGTTTGTTTTGACATGTGAATTGAGCCCATTCATATTTATAGATATCACTGATATATATTGGCTTGGCTTTACCATGTTGTGTTACTGTTGCTAGTTTCCTGCCTTTCTCCCTCGTTTACCTTCTTGTCCAGCCTGGTGATTTCTTTCTGTTGTTGTTCTGGAGATTATGGTCACTTTTATCTCTATCTAGGATGTCCGTCAGTGTTCTTTCTAAGGTTGGTTTGGTGGATATGAATTTCTTTCGTTGTTATTTTTCATGGAAGTATCTTGTTTCTCCATTAAATTTTAAAGACAGTTTTGCTGGGTATGTCAGTCTGAGTTGAAAGTTGTTTCCTTTTAGGGCTTGAAATATTTCACTCCAAGCTCATCTTAACCTGAAGGTTTGTGCTGAGAAGTCTGCTGTGATTCTAATAGGCTTTCCTTGATAGGTGAGCTGCATCTTTTCTCTAACAGCTTTTAGTATTCTGTTTTTATGCTGTATGTCTGAGATCTTAACAACTATATGTCTTGGTGTAGGTTTATGTTGGTTATGACTGTGTCACCTTGTATATGCCTCACTTATTTGTATTTCAGATTTTCCCCCCATGTTTGGGAAATTTTCTGCCATTATATCTGTGAACAGCTTAACTATATCCTTTGCATTGTCTCCTACCTCCTCACTAATGCCTATGACTCTAACATTGTTTCTCCTGGCATCATCTTGTAGCTGTTGGATTGTCATTTCATGCTGCTGTGTTATTTTTATAAGTTTTACCCTTTCAAGATCGCTATCTGCAATCCTGTCATCAAGGTCTGAAATTCTATCCTCAGCTTCATTTAAATGGCTTTGCAGGCCGTTTAATTGCAATTTTTTGTTTCTTGCATATCTCTTTCAATTTGTTTCATAGATTCTGTTCGTCTTCTGCATTGTTCATTCAAAGTTTCAATCAATTTCCCATGCTCCTGTAGTTTCTTATCTATTTCTTCTCTAGCAATGTTGAGCAGCACATTTATTAAGGTTTTTACCTTTGTCTTTACATAAGACATTATTTCTAATTTGATTTCCTCCATAGCCTTGTGGATTTGTGTCTTTACTTCATTTGCTATCTTTTTCAGAGATTTCTGGTGTGTGAATTTTAGCCTCCTCTATGTCATTACTGCCTGCACTTGCCCCTGATGGACTAGATGTCTGGGATTCCATTTTGCCTTTTCATTTAGTCATTTTCACCTTTTGGGTGAATTTCTGGTCTTTCTATTCCAATAGACACAACTTTCTGCAGTGTGTGTTTCGGGGTTCTACTGTGGGTTGATGTTTGTCAAATTGCTGGGTACCACAGTGAAGAGGAGATCCAGTCTCCTGAATTATTCCTACCATGCCACACTGACTGAAGCCTGATGAGGTCTTCTGTTTGGGTGAGGGGTTCCTGAACCTCTCATCAAGCCAGCATGGTAGTCCGCTGTAGTCCAATATTCCCAGTGGAAGGGCGCATCCAACAGATGTGGTCCCAGTCAGCTCAGTCCTGTGGCAGGCTTTCTAGATGTTCCTTGAGAAGGGGGCTGCCCAGCAGTGGCAGACCCAGGCACCTGAGGCCCTCTGCCACTGGTCCATGTAATGTTCCCAGTCCTAAACAGACCAGGCCAACATGCCGGTCTCAGAGAGGTGTCCTGTGGGTGAAGGGCAGGCCTACTAGTCCCAAACAGTCAGGCCAAGATGCCGGTCTCTGCGAAGTTCCCAGTCCCAAACAGACCAGGCCAACATGATGGTCCCTGCAAAGTTGCCAGTCCCAAACTGACCAGGCCGAGCTGCCGGTTTCTGGGAGGTTCCCTATGGGTCATTCTGTTTTCTTGATATGACAGTTTATTGCTATATATTTCCCTCTTAAGACTGCTTTCATTGCATCCCATAGATTACAATAGGTTGTTTTGACATTTTCATTGAATTGTAGGTATTGCTTTATTTCTTCTTTAATTTCCTCTGTAGCCCACTTATTGTTCAAAAGGTTGTTATTTAATTTCTATGTATTTTTGCCAGTGTTGCAATTTCTTTTGCCATTAATTTCCAATTTCAGTGTGCTATGGTCAGATAGTATGCATGGGATAATTTAAATACCTTTGTATTTGCTTAAGAATGTTTTATGGGATAATATATGGTCTATTGTGGAGAATGTCCGATGTGCTGGTGAGAAGAACATGTATTCTGATGTGGTTTGGTGGAATACTCTGTAAAGATTTACTAACTCCAATTGCTCACAGGTATTAATCAGTTCTATTATTTCTTTGCTGATTTTTTTTGTCTAGTTGATCTATCTTTTTGTGACAGTGGGCTGGTAAGGTCACCTGTTATAATTGTTTTCTTGTGTATTTGGTTTTTCATGTCCCTTAGTATCTGTGTTATATAGTTGGGTGCTCCTTTGTTTGGTGCATATATATTTATAATTGTTAGTTCTTCCTCTTGAATTTTTCCACTTACGAGTATGTAGTGACCTTCTTTGCCTCTTTTAATCATGATAAGTTTGAAGTTCATATTATCTGCAAATTGAATAATTACCCCTGCTTTTTTCTGGGTTCCTGTTGTATGGAATACTGTTTTTGACCCTTTCACTTTTAATCTATGAGTTTCTTTTTGAGTCAGATGAGTTTCTTTTATACAGCATATTGTGGGATCCTGGTTTTTTGACCCATTTTGTCAACCTCTTTCTTTTGATATGTGAATTGAGCCCACTTACATTTATGGATATCACTGATATGTACTGGCTTCACTTTTACATGTTGTGTTACTATTGTTAGTTTCTTGCTTTTCTTGAAATACTTCACTCCAAGGTCATGTTAACCTGAAGGTTTGTGCTGAGAAGTCTGCTGTGATTCTAATAGGCTTTCCTTGGTAGGTGAGTTTGTCTTCTCCCTAAGAGCTTAAAGTATTCTGTTTTTATGCTGTATGTTTGAGATCTTAATTATTATATGTCTGTTTGTAGGTTTATGTTGGTTATGCCTGTTTGGTATTCTATATGCCTCACTTATTTGTATTTCAGATTTCCCCCTCATGTTTGGGAAATTTTCTGCCATTTCTTCTGTGAACAGCTTAGCTATATGCTTTGTATTGTCTCCTACCTTCTCACTGATGCCTATTAGTCTAACATTGTTTCTTCTGGCATCATCTTGAAGCTGTTGGATTGTCATTTCCTGCTGCTTTGTTGTTTTTATAAGTTCTACCCTTTCAAAATTGCTATCTGCAATCCTGTCCTCAAGGTCCAAAATTCTATCCTCAGCTTCATTCAATGCCTTGCAAGCTTTCAATACAATTTTTTGTTTCTTGCATATTTCTTTGAATTTGTTTTTTGGATTCCGTTTGTTTTCTGCATTGTTCATTCAAAGTTTCAATCAATTTCCCATGCTTCTGTAGTTTCTTATCTATTTTTTCTCTAGCTATGTTGAGCAACTCATCTACTAAGGTTGTTACTTTTGTCTTTACATAAGACATGATTTCTAATATGAGTTCCTCTATAGCCTCATGGATTTGTTTCTTTACTTCATTTGCTATCTTTTCAAAGATTTCTGGTGTATGACTTTTAAGGTCCTCCATTTCATTATCATCTTCACTTTCCCCTGATGGACTAGATGTTTGGGATTGCATTTTACCTTTTCATTTAGTCATTTTCACCATTTGGGCAAATTTGTGGTGTTTCTTTGCCGACAGGCACAACTTTCTGTAGTGTGTGTTTCAGGGTCCTACTGTCCGGTTAATGCTTGTCAAATTGCTGGGTACCACCATGAAAAGGAGATCCAGTCTCCTGAATTCTTCCTACATTGCCTGTTGGGTGAGTCCTATATTCTTTCTGGCCTAACTAGCCCAGAGTTATTGGTGCAGGGCAACTCTTAGTTCCTGTCATTGTGATATCATCAAGTTGTTCCAGGTTACCAGGTCTCCCTGGCTATAGTGTTTGTGTCAGCTGAGGCCCTACTGTGTTACTGGGGGTCTAACAAGTTCTTTCAATTACCTCTAAGTTGGGGGGGTGTTATTGGTGCACTCCTCAACTGTCTGATGTTCTCTGTGTGGGGGAGGGCGTTACCTACTTTCTTGCCAGGTTAGCCAAGGTCTACCCTCAGAGGGAGTTTCCCATCTGCTCCTATTTACCCACTGCAGGCCTCTATTTTGTGGGGCAAACTCACCACACTGACTGAAGCCTGATGAGGTCTTCTGTTTGGGTGAGGGGTTCCTGAGTCTCTCATTGAGCCAGCATGGTAGCCCACTGTAGTCCAAGGTTCCAATGTTCCTGGAGGAAGGTTGGGAAAAGCAACGGCAGTCCCAGGCAGTTCAGGCCTGCAGCGGGCTTCCTTGATTCTCCTGAAAGAAGGGTGGGCCCAGAAGCAGCAGTCCAGGGCAGCTCAGGCCTGCAGAGGGCCTCCTCGATGTGTCTGGAGGAAGGGCGGGCCGAGAAGTGGCAGTCCCAGGCAGCTCAGTCATGCAGAGGGCCTCCTTGATGTTCCTCGAAGAAGGACCGTCCCAGCAGTGGCAGTACCAGGCAGCTTCAGGCTTCGGGCACCGGCCTCCACAGTGCTCCAGGTGGGCCAAGGGCGGGCCCAGCAGCCGAGGTCACAGGCAGCTCAGGCCTCCTTAGCTGTGACTTTAAATGGATTTGTAATATATGGTAGACCATCTGTACATCACAAATTGAATAAATAAATAATATACATGCACATACTCAAAACTAGAACTAGTGACAAATGCTATTTTTCTTTCAAGAAGATAAATGATTTCTTTTTGAAATATTTATTTCTAGACAACTAAAACAATATACAACAATTTATGGTATTATATGGCCTTTTGTGTAAAAGATAATATATGTATCCATGCCTTAGACAAATAAATATCTAAAAAAATAAAGATGAGATGTAGAAGTATTAGGGCCAATTGAAAGAAAATGAGTTAGGAAAGAATGCAAAGTGACTGTATTTTTTTTTCTGTGTACTTACTGATTGCTGTTTGTTTTATTAGATAAAATGCATCTTTCTCTGGATTGGATTTAAGAAAATGCTTAATTTTACAGATGTGATAGAATTGTTCTTTTAGGATTAACTACTCACCCTGACCTACAACTCCTTTTCTTTGTGGTTTTCTTTCTGGTCTACCTTACCACCTTGCTTGGGAATATTGGCATGATCATATTAATTCAGACTGGTCCTCAGTTCAACAGTCCACTGTACTTTTTCTTGGTCACCTCTCTTTCACAGATGTGTGGTTCGCCTCTAATGTGATCCCAAAAATGTTGGAAAATTTGGTTTCTGAGATCAAAACTATCTCCTATGCTGGTTCAGTGGTATAATTCAGTGTTTCTTCTTCATTGCCTTTGTCCATGTGGAAGTCTTTATCATGGCTGTCATGGCCTTTGATCATGACATAGCAACTGGCAACCCTCTCCTCTATGGAAGCAGAATGTCAAGAACACTCTGTATTTGGCTGATTGCTTTCTCTTATGTGTACAGATTCTTCATCAATTTGACCTCCTCGCTGGACGCATGGTTTGTACTTCTGTGGAAACATTGAGATCAACCACTTTTACTGTGCAGATCCAGCTCTCATCAAAATGGTCTACACTGGGACTGCCATTAAAGAATACACCATGTACACCTTAGTAGGCCTCAATTTCTCATACTTCTTATTGGACATTGTTGTCTCCTATATATTCATCCTCATTGCCATCCTAAAATTGCATTCTGTGGAAGGAAGAAAGAAAGCCTTTTGCACATGTGGGTCTCACTTGACTGCTGTCACCATATTCTATGGGACACTCTTCTTCATGTACCTCAGGAGCCTGACTGAGGAGTCCATGGAGCAGGGAAAGATGGTGGTTGTGTTTTAAACCACAGTGATTCTTATGCTGAACCCCATGTTCTACAGTCTGAGGAGCAAGGACGTGAAGGAAGCCATGTGCAAGGCTGTCAGCAGAATAGTTCTGACTAAATGAAACCTTAAAATGCAAGAGGGCTCCACAGTTCTATAACAGGTGAAAAACATTGGTTCAGATAATTTTGAGGAAATGTGTTATTTGCATTTGCAATGAATAGATAAAAAAGTATGTAATTTAAGAGGCAGTAATGGTGCAGAAAGGAAACACTTGTAAACAGGACTCAGGATCATGAAAGCTGTGATGGGGAAACCACATTGATAAGATCCATAGATTCTGTTCTCATAGGCCAAAAGCTTCTGTTCATTAGTTTGATTTGTAAGTTGAGAAGTCTTTTTATGACTTCTTGACATTTCACAAGATTTGCATTGTTTAAATTCTGCTTTTAAAAAAAACTCTCATGTTCTCTATGGTTTCTGTTTGCACCTAGCAAATGATTTGCTATTTGATTATACAGTAACTTATTACTTTACAATACTTAAACATTGTACTTACACTAGATTTGAAGGCACAGACAGCTATCCCAAAAATGACAGGATATATTATGGTAATCATCCTTAATTTCCCATTAATTTAATTTTAAGCCCTGTATAACTTGCACTGTCTTATTATGACTGATCTTACTTGAATCTGGTTTGTTAGATTGCTGTTTCATATTGACTGATTTTATTCAAGTCTGTTATGATTGATAGTATCACGTCTAAGAGTATAGGCAACTATACTGAAGATGACAAGATTCACTGGGATACCCACTCTGGTTTGATTATTACCTGCTTTTGAAGTCTTATAATGTCTCCAATGTTTTGCTTTTATTAATATTGTTATATACTGCTGAGACACTGTAGTAACCATTGTAGATCACCTTGTATTGCAGTTTTATATGATTTTTTCATTTCATCTTTTTCTAAGAATTTGTTTTTTGTCTTGCTTTGTTTTGTTTTTCCCTCTAACACAGAAAGGACAGATATACATGTAGAAACTCATGCATGTGTAGAACTTATAAACAGTTTATGAGAACCAATTATATAATGCATGATGAAATGAACAACTACTTTAAAGGAAAAGAGACACTACAGTACCCAGTGCTGATTCCGAAGCATCATGATATGAAATCCAGCAATACTATCACTCTTTGTTCAGATTGATTTTAGCATGTTTTGCTTTGTTTAAGTTCAACATACATGAAAGTATGGACAGCTATTTGGAAGAGAATGAGAGACACTATAATAGCCACTGCTGGCTTCCCTATTGTCTGTTCTTGAGGACCTAACACACCTTCCTCATCTTGTTCAGATCAACTCCATACTATGTTGTTTAGTGTGAATTCTCTGTATGTGAAGATATGGACAACTATTTGGAAGAAAACAAGAGACAATATGATAGATGGTGAAGATCTCTGATTGTCTTGCTTTGAAATTTGTGTCTCTTACATTACATTCTTGTGTTCTGTTTTGTTTTGTTGTTTAACTTTACCCTCTTTAAAATACAAAAACTGAAAGAGTAGTAAGATCAAAAATATATAATAGATATTAATGAAAGGGAAAGAAAGTGCTCTAAAGGATATAACTGTATGTAGGTTTAAGTGTGCAATATAGATGACCATACTACTAAGTTTTTGTTAGCTCATCAAACAGAACAGTATGTACTGTCATTGTTTGATTGTCTTATGTTGTTTAAAAAAATAAATAAAGGCTTCCCAGAGGATTTCCCTGTCTTAGTCATCTGAGTTCGCAAACTCTGTAGAGGGTTTTGACCCTCCTGGAGCCCTAAAATCATACCACTTATCTCATTTATTTAAGCCTTGTCCATGGAATTATTTGGGAGACTGGGTATCTAGGCCAGGTCCCCAGTAACTTTTCACATAATTCAAGTATTCATCTACTTCTTTATGTATGTCTCACACTACTGCAATATAAACTTTGTGAACCATTTTTTTTTGTATTTTGTTCATTGCTAACAACTAAAGCAACACTTGTTGTCTAATAGGCCCTTGACAATAATGTGTTAGGTCAGAGAATGAATGAATAAAACAACAGATTAGAATGTTGAGAAATAAGTCAAAAGTATCATGAAGACAAGAATTTTATGTATATATGACTGGCATTTTAAAACTCATAGGTAGAGACATTATTAATAAGATGACTTGATTATGTTTTGTGAAAATAAATCCTGGATTATTGACTCAGATAATATGTAAATTTTTGTGTGAATGATTTACCAATTTGTTCATGAAAATTAAAACAATACCAGTGATTACAACAATTTCTGAAAATGTGGTTAGGCATTGGATTGGTGCTATAAGTTCTCAGCCATTTATTTTTTGCTCATGTAATAGTAAGATGAGTGCATTGGCAGGTGTCTGGTAGTGATTCTGAGAGCAGATATTGTAACCTCAGACTCTCATCCAACCCCTCAGGCCCATGAGAGCCATGTTACCATCTTTTGGACAGTCATTACATAAGAGATAAAATATAGCATGATCTCCTTGAGACTGATATGTCCTGGCTTAGAAATATTACACTTGAGTCAGGTGGACAAAAAAACTGCAATTGAAGCTGAGAAAAACAGCTACATTTTTGTTTGGTTTTATTAATCATGAAAACTGAAAATGAAACTGGTATTTGTGTCAACAGAGAAGACTCCATATTATTTTTTGCAAGAAGAACTTTTTTTTTATAATAACACTAATGAAGAAAGGCAAAGTTTAGTGAATCAAACTATATAATTATAGAGACTATCAGTATGCTATAAACACCATAAGAAAACAAGCAACAGCTTTAAGCAGAAAATATGGCTTTTGTTGTAAATAAGTGGTCCACTGCTGTTATTCTCAAATATTGATTAATCCCACATGACATGGAGAGCTTGGCACATTGGTGATATAATCATGGTCAAGTCAGAAATAATATTTTCTTTCACAAATGTTAAAGTTCAGTGAGCTAGTGCTTTGGATATTAAGTAATTATTTTGTTTCAAAAATATAGGTTATCTGTCTGAAAAATAACACAAATAAACATAAGTCAAATAATTAAAATGCCCAAGGAATATGTTGTTACATTTAACTTCATTAATTCCTTAGCATATTTAAATTACAACAATAAGAAAATATTCTGTATTTCAAATTCTCTGAGTTATACAATCTAAGTTTAGGATACTTCAAAATAGAGGAAGAAAGTCTCCTGGTGAATTAGGCAGTTTGGAGTTACAAATTTAAATGTAGTGGAAGGGAGAATTAAATAGTACACTGAGATACCATGTGATATATTATACTAATGTAATAAATACAATTTAAGAAAATGTAAGTAGTATTGGTATTATGAGACAACTAGGTTAATGCCAAGAATCCTCAAAGAGGAATTTGCATAGAATGATGATCAACTTGACTCACATTAAGTTAAGCAGCTTTTGATTGTCCACTTTCTATGCTTTGATTTTGTAACTTGAACAACTATGTCTAAGATGACAATATGTAATTTATCTAGTGATTTCTTAGCATTATTATGTTGTGAAATTCTGTATTATGTTTACACTTTTTTGTTTTTCATTTTTCTCTAAATAAAAAAGTCATGCAGCTACCTAACACATACACTTAGACACTAATGTAAATGTGCATATCCACATACATGTATGCATATGTAACTATGGATATTTGTAAGTGCTTAATTTTGATTCATTTTGGAAATGCTACTTTTATGTTTCCAATGTCTTTCTAAATGCTTTGTTAAATAAAAAAATGAGCATTATAGATATGTGCATTTATTATCGAAGTCCATTCTCTGTGCAACAAAATATTTTCTCTTTCCCAAAATGAAGCTTTAGAAGTGAGGTGACAGAACAGCAAAATAACAAAGAATATGCCAATCACTGTATGGAATATTTCATTTATTAACTTTAAAGAAGGGTGTTACGGTTGATAAATTTTATCAACTAGAGAAGTTCAGAAGTGTAACTAAGAGATTCATCAGGGAGCCAGATCCTTACTTTGTAAATATGCTCATCCTGCCCAGGAGAAATGTGCAGAGACTTTGTGCTACATCTGCCATGGTAAGCAAGAGGTGGCCTTCATAGAATATAAGGGAAGAAAAGAAGCTTTATCTTCCCCACTTTTGCTCTTGTTATTTTCTGTCTTCTGATCTCTGGAAGCATTGCCCTGGTACCATGCCACCCTGCCTTAGAGCCAGCTGATTATGGACTGAAACCTCGACAAACTGTAAGCTAAATAAATCTTTCCTTCCTTCATTTTGGGTGTCAGGTATTTTGCCTAGCAACAAGAGAAAAGTAACCAAGACAATAGATATAATACAGAGGAATGTGCTAGAAACTTTGAATGCTACAGTTTGTTTCTCTTTCCACCAAACCTTGAAACAGTATATCACAAAAGAATAAAAAAATATATAGTAAATTCATTCCCACTTTTCTTCAGAATATTTTGTGTTTCTGATATCTGCCTATTATAGCCCATTTAAAATTCCAAAATATCAGGAAGGGGTATTATCACTTTCTGATACTCATTTTAAAATGTAATACAGGAAGACCATCTTAAGTAGATAATAGAGAATGTTAAATAAGTTTTTCATGAATTATTTCTGTGTAATAAATTAGTATGCACTTGAAAATGAAAATGCATAGTGTACAGTTAGTTAATACTGCTTAAAGTTTACACTACGTGGTAAGTGAAATTGACAGCAATGTTGTCTTAAAAAATAACCATATAGCAATACTTTGGTTCATGAATGCTTCTTTTTCCAAACAATCCCATTTCCCAAACAGAAGGTTTGAGGAAATTTTTGCTTCCCTTTGAGAATGCTATATGGAGTGAGGAACACCACAGTCCCAGAACTGTGGAATAAATTAACTTTGCGAAACGAGGTACTCCTGAAATTCATGATGAAACTTTCAGTTTAAGTATTGTAAAGTAATAAGTTATTGTATAATCAAATAGCAAATCATTTGCTAGGTGCAAACAGAAACCATAGAGAACATGAGAGTTTTTTTAAAAGCAGAATTTAAACAATGCAAATCTTGTGAAATGTCAAGGAGTCATAAAAAGACTTCTCAACTTACAAATCAAACTAATGAACAGAAGCTTTTGGCCTATGAGAACAGAATCTATGGATCTTATCAATGTGGTTTCCCCATCACAGCTTTCATGATCCTGAGTCCTGTTTACAAGTGTTTCCTTTCTGCACCATTACTGCCTCTTAAATTACATACTTTTTTATCTATTCATTGCAAATGCAAATAACACATTTCCTCAAAATTATCTGAACCAATGTTTTTCACCTGTTATAGAACTGTGGAGCCCTCTTGCATTTTAAGGTTTCATTTAGTCAGAACTATTCTGCTGACAGCCTTGCACATGGCTTCCTTCACGTCCTTGCTCCTCAGACTGTAGAACATGGGGTTCAGCATAAGAATCACTGTGGTTTAAAACACAACCACCATCTTTCCCTGCTCCATGGACTCCTCAGTCAGGCTCCTGAGGTACATGAAGAAGAGTGTCCCATAGAATATGGTGACAGCAGTCAAGTGAGACCCACATGTGCAAAAGGCTTTCTTTCTTCCTTCCACAGAATGCAATTTTAGGATGGCAATGAGGATGAATATATAGGAGACAACAATGTCCAATAAGAAGTATGAGAAATTGAGGCCTACTAAGGTGTACATGGTGTATTCTTTAATGGCAGTCCCAGTGTAGACCATTTTGATGAGAGCTGGATCTGCACAGTAAAAGTGGTTGATCTCAATGTTTCCACAGAAGTACAAACCATGCGTCCAGCGAGGAGGTCAAATTGATGAAGAATCTGTACACATAAGAGAAAGCAATCAGCCAAATACAGAGTGTTCTTGACATTCTGCTTCCATAGAGGAGAGGGTTGCCAGTTGCTATGTCATGATCAAAGGCCATGACAGCCATGATAAAGACTTCCACATGGACAAAGGCAATGAAGAAGAAACACTGAATTATACCACTGAACCAGCATAGGAGATAGTTTTGATCTCAGAAACCAAATTTTCCAACATTTTTGGGATCACATTAGAGGCGAACCACACATCTGTGAAAGAGAGGTGACCAAGAAAAAGTACAGTGGACTGTTGAACTGAGGACCAGTCTGAATTAATATGATCATGCCAATATTCCCAAGCAAGGTGGTAAGGTAGACCAGAAAGAAAACCACAAAGAAAAGGAGTTGTAGGTCAGGGTGAGTAGTTAATCCTAAAAGAACAATTCTATCACATCTGTAAAATTAAGCATTTTCTTAAATCCAATCCAGAGAAAGATGCATTTTATCTAATAAAACAAACAGCAATCAGTAAGTACACAGAAAAAAAAATACAGTCACTTTGCATTCTTTCCTAACTCATTTTCTTTCAATTGGCCCTAATACTTCTACATCTCATCTTTATTTTTTTAGATATTTATTTGTCTAAGGCATGGATACATATATTATCTTTTACACAAAAGGCCATATAATACCATAAATTGTTGTATATTGTTTTAGTTGTCTAGAAATAAATATTTCAAAAAGAAATCATTTATCTTCTTGAAAGAAAAATAGCATTTGTCACTAGTTCTAGTTTTGAGTATGTGCATGTATATTATTTATTTATTCAATTTGTGATGTACAGATGGTCTACCATATATTACAAATCCATTTAAAGTCACAGCTAAGGAGGCCTGAGCTGCCTGTGACCTCGGCTGCTGGGCCCGCCCTTGGCCCACCTGGAGCACTGTGGAGGCCGGTGCCCGAAGCCTGAAGCTGCCTGGTACTGCCACTGCTGGGACGGTCCTTCTTCGAGGAACATCAAGGAGGCCCTCTGCATGACTGAGCTGCCTGGGACTGCCACTTCTCGGCCCGCCCTTCCTCCAGACACATCGAGGAGGCCCTCTGCAGGCCTGAGCTGCCCTGGACTGCTGCTTCTGGGCCCACCCTTCTTTCAGGAGAATCAAGGAAGCCCGCTGCAGGCCTGAACTGCCTGGGACTGCCGTTGCTTTTCCCAACCTTCCTCCAGGAACATTGGAACCTTGGACTACAGTGGGCTACCATGCTGGCTCAATGAGAGACTCAGGAACCCCTCACCCAAACAGAAGACCTCATCAGGCTTCAGTCAGTGTGGTGAGTTTGCCCCACAAAATAGAGGCCTGCAGTGGGTAAATAGGAGCAGATGGGAAACTCCCTCTGAGGGTAGACCTTGGCTAACCTGGCAAGAAAGTAGGTAACGCCCTCCCCCACACAGAGAACATCAGACAGTTGAGGAGTGCACCAATAACACCCCCCCAACTTAGAGGTAATTGAAAGAACTTGTTAGACCCCCAGTAACACAGTAGGGCCTCAGCTGACACAAACACTATAGCCAGGGAGACCTGGTAACCTGGAACAACTTGATGATATCACAATGACAGGAACTAAGAGTTGCCCTGCACCAATAACTCTGGGCTAGTTAGGCCAGAAAGAATATAGGACTCACCCAACAGGCAATGTAGGAAGAATTCAGGAGACTGGATCTCCTTTTCATGGTGGTACCCAGCAATTTGACAAGCATTAACCGGACAGTAGGACCCTGAAACACACACTACAGAAAGTTGTGCCTGTCGGCAAAGAAACACCACAAATTTGCCCAAATGGTGAAAATGACTAAATGAAAAGGTAAAATGCAATCCCAAACATCTAGTCCATCAGGGGAAAGTGAAGATGATAATGAAATGGAGGACCTTAAAAGTCATACACCAGAAATCTTTGAAAAGATAGCAAATGAAGTAAAGAAACAAATCCATGAGGCTATAGAGGAACTCATATTAGAAATCATGTCTTATGTAAAGACAAAAGTAACAACCTTAGTAGATGAGTTGCTCAACATAGCTAGAGAAAAAATAGATAAGAAACTACAGAAGCATGGGAAATTGATTGAAACTTTGAATGAACAATGCAGAAAACAAACGGAATCCAAAAAACAAATTCAAAGAAATATGCAAGAAACAAAAAATTGTATTGAAAGCTTGCAAGGCATTGAATGAAGCTGAGGATAGAATTTTGGACCTTGAGGACAGGATTGCAGATAGCAATTTTGAAAGGGTAGAACTTATAAAAACAACAAAGCAGCAGGAAATGACAATCCAACAGCTTCAAGATGATGCCAGAAGAAACAATGTTAGACTAATAGGCATCAGTGAGAAGGTAGGAGACAATACAAAGCATATAGCTAAGCTGTTCACAGAAGAAATGGCAGAAAATTTCCCAAACATGAGGGGGAAATCTGAAATACAAATAAGTGAGGCATATAGAATACCAAACAGGCATAACCAACATAAACCTACAAACAGACATATAATAATTAAGATCTCAAACATACAGCATAAAAACAGAATACTTTAAGCTCTTAGGGAGAAGACAAACTCACCTACCAAGGAAAGCCTATTAGAATCACAGCAGACTTCTCAGCACAAACCTTCAGGTTAACATGACCTTGGAGTGAAGTATTTCAAGAAAAGCAAGAAACTAACAATAGTAACACAACATGTAAAAGTGAAGCCAGTACATATCAGTGATATCCATAAATGTAAGTGGGCTCAATTCACATATCAAAAGAAAGAGGTTGACAAAATGGGTCAAAAAACCAGGATCCCACAATATGCTGTATAAAAGAAACTCATCTGACTCAAAAAGAAACTCATAGATTAAAAGTGAAAGGGTCAAAAACAGTATTCCATACAACAGGAACCCAGAAAAAAGCAGGGGTAATTATTCAATTTGCAGATAATATGAACTTCAAACTTATCATGATTAAAAGAGGCAAAGAAGGTCACTACATACTCGTAAGTGGAAAAATTCAAGAGGAAGAACTAACAATTATAAATATATATGCACCAAACAAAGGAGCACCCAACTATATAACACAGATACTAAGGGACATGAAAAACCAAATACACAAGAAAACAATTATAACAGGTGACCTTACCAGCCCACTGTCACAAAAAGATAGATCAACTAGACAAAAAAAATCAGCAAAGAAATAATAGAACTGATTAATACCTGTGAGCAATTGGAGTTAGTAAATCTTTACAGAGTATTCCACCAAACCACATCAGAATACATGTTCTTCTCACCAGCACATCGGACATTCTCCACAATAGACCATATATTATCCCATAAAACATTCTTAAGCAAATACAAAGGTATTTAAATTATCCCATGCATACTATCTGACCATAGCACACTGAAATTGGAAATTAATGGCAAAAGAAATTGCAACACTGGCAAAAATACATAGAAATTAAATAACAACCTTTTGAACAATAAGTGGGCTACAGAGGAAATTAAAGAAGAAATAAAGCAATACCTACAATTCAATGAAAATGTCAAAACAACCTATTGTAATCTATGGGATGCAATGAAAGCAGTCTTAAGAGGGAAATATATAGCAATAAACTGTCATATCAAGAAAACAGAATGACCCATAGGGAACCTCCCAGAAACCGGCAGCTCGGCCTGGTCAGTTTGGGACTGGCAACTTTGCAGGGACCATCATGTTGGCCTGGTCTGTTTGGGACTGGGAACTTCGCAGAGACCGGCATCTTGGCCTGACTGTTTGGGACTAGTAGGCCTGCCCTTCACCCACAGGACACCTCTCTGAGACCGGCATGTTGGCCTGGTCTGTTTAGGACTGGGAACATTACATGGACCAGTGGCAGAGGGCCTCAGGTGCCTGGGTCTGCCACTGCTGGGCAGCCCCCTTCTCAAGGAACATCTAGAAAGCCTGCCACAGGACTGAGCTGACTGGGACCACATCTGTTGGATGCGCCCTTCCACTGGGAATATTGGACTACAGCGGACTACCATGCTGGCTTGATGAGAGGTTCAGGAACCCCTCACCCAAACAGAAGACCTCATCAGGCTTCAGTCAGTGTGGCATGGTAGGAATAATTCAGGAGACTGGATCTCCTCTTCACTGTGGTACCCAGCAATTTGACAAACATCAACCCACAGTAGAACCCCGAAACACACACTGCAGAAAGTTGTGTCTATTGGAATAGAAAGACCAGAAATTCACCCAAAAGGTGAAAATGACTAAATGAAAAGGCAAAATGGAATCCCAGACATCTAGTCCATCAGGGGCAAGTGCAGGCAGTAATGACATAGAGGAGGCTAAAATTCACACACCAGAAATCTCTGAAAAAGATAGCAAATGAAGTAAAGACACAAATCCACAAGGCTATGGAGGAAATCAAATTAGAAATAATGTCTTATGTAAAGACAAAGGTAAAAACCTTAATAAATGTGCTGCTCAACATTGCTAGAGAAGAAATAGATAAGAAACTACAGGAGCATGGGAAATTGATTGAAACTTTGAATGAACAATGCAGAAGACGAACAGAATCTATGAAACAAATTGAAAGAGATATGCAAGAAACAAAAAATTGCAATTAAACGGCCTGCAAAGCCATTTAAATGAAGCTGAGGATAGAATTTCAGACCTTGATGACAGGATTGCAGATAGCGATCTTGAAAGGGTAAAACTTATAAAAATAACACAGCAGCATGAAATGACAATCCAACAGCTACAAGATGATGCCAGGAGAAACAATGTTAGAGTCATAGGCATTAGTGAGGAGGTAGGAGACAATGCAAAGGATATAGTTAAGCTGTTCACAGATATAATGGCAGAAAATTTCCCAAACATGGGGGGAAAATCTGAAATACAAATAAGTGAGGCATATACAAGGTGACACAGTCATAACCAACATAAACCTACACCAAGACATATAGTTGTTAAGATCTCAGACATACAGCATAAAAACAGAATACTAAAAGCTGTTAGAGAAAAGATGCAGCTCACCTATCAAGGAAAGCCTATTAGAATCACAGCAGACTTCTCAGCACAAACCTTCAGGTTAAGATGAGCTTGGAGTGAAATATTTCAAGCCCTAAAAGGAAACAACTTTCAACTCAGACTGACATACCCAGCAAAACTGTCTTTAAAATTTAATGGAGAAACAAGATACTTCCATGAAAAATAACAACGAAAGAAATTCATATCCACCAAACCAACCTTAGAAAGAACACTGACGGACATCCTAGATAGAGATAAAAGTGACCATAATCTCCAGAACAACAACAGAAAGAAATCACCAGGCTGGACAAGAAGGTAAACGAGGGAGAAAGGCAGGAAACTAGCAACAGTAACACAACATGGTAAAGCCAAGCCAATATATATCAGTGATATCTATAAATATGAATGGGCTCAATTCACATGTCAAAACAAACAGGCAGACAGAATGGATCAAGAAACATGATCCCACAATATACGGTATACAGGAAACATATTGGACTCAAAAAGAAACTCATAGATTAAAAGTCAAAGGATGGAAAACAGTATTCCATGCAATGGGAACCCAGAAAAAAGAAGGGATAACTATTCTATTTACAGACAATGTGAACTTCAAACTTAACATGATTAAAAGAGGCAAAGAAGGTCACTACATACTCGTGAGTGGAAAAATTCAAGAGGAAGAACTAACAATTATAAATATGTATGCACCAAACACAGGAGCATCCAACTACATAAGACAGATACTAAAGGATATGAAAAACCAAATACACAAGAACGCAATTATTACAGATGACCTTAACAGCCCACTTTCACAAAGAGAAAGATCAACTAGACAAAAAATCAGCAAAGAAATAGTAGAACTGAATCATACCTGTGAGCAATTGGACTTACTAGATGTTTCCAGAGTGTTCCACACAACCACATCAGAATACACCTTCTTCTCAGCTGCCCATGGGACATTCTCCAAAATAGACAATATATTATCCCACAAAACATTCTTAAGCAAATGCAAAGGTATAGAAATTATCCCATGCATACTATCAGACCATACCACACTGCA
Organism: Dolichotis patagonum; assembly: GCA_004027295.1. Classification (NCBI taxonomy): domain Eukaryota; kingdom Metazoa; phylum Chordata; class Mammalia; order Rodentia; family Caviidae; genus Dolichotis; species Dolichotis patagonum. The sequence goes on from PVJX010034208.1 coordinate 18,756, forward strand.
ACTGGAAATTAATGGCAAAAGAAATTACAAAACTGGCATAAACACATGGAAATTAAATAACAACCTTTTGAACAACCAGTGGGCTATGGAGGAAATTAAATAAGAAATAAAGAAATACCTACAATTCAATGAAAATGTAGGCACAAAATACTGTAATCTATGGGATGCAATGAAAACGGACTTAAAAGAGAAATATATAGCAATAAACTGTCATATCAAGAAAACAGAACGAGCACAAATAAACAATCTAATGTTTCATCTCAAGCTACTAGAAAGAGCAAGTTAAATCTAAAGCTCATAGAAGAAAGAAAATTGTAAAGATGAGAGCTGAAATCAGTGCAATTGAAACAAAAAAAA
>PVJX010034209.1:0-19111 GCA_004027295.1 Dolichotis patagonum
ACGTCTATAATCCCAGCGTTCTAGGTGGCCAAGGCAGGAGGATCACAAATTTAAGGAATCCAGGGCAGTTTAGTGAGTGTGAGACGAGACCCTGCCTCAAAATAAAAAAACTTTAAAAAGGAGCTGAACTTAACGGCTGCTGGTAAGCACTTGCCTAGCTTGCTTGGGAGAAGGAGTGGTTCACCTGCAAGGTAACTAAAGAGGATGGAGAAGGATGTGCTAATTTCACCCAAGGTCTGATACCTGTTACTTAGCGCCAGAGACTCTAATCATTTCATCCCCTGCTGTACAGCATTAGCACCAGTCACAGAAGCTGAAAATCCAAAGTTGACTTTCTCAGAGGAAGAAACCCTAAGGAAAAAAAAAACGGTGGTGGGAAGAGGCAGGCCAATTCGTGTGACTATCAAGAGAGACTTTCAGGAAACTAAAGCAACCTTGGAGGCTAGGGACTGGCAGATGCTAGCAGACCACTCCCGGACCCTCGGAATGGAAAGAATACTTGACACAAACGCCTTCCTCTCTTCGATTCCCCAAATTGCAGAAGGCGAGAGCGACCAAAGCGACTAGAGGAACCGAACACTAGCTCCTACCATACTTCTGCAGCTGCGCCGCGCAGCGCCCCGGAAGCGGAAGTGCAGTTGAGGTTACGGCGGGTTTCAAGATGGCGTCCCTCACAGCGGTGGTGTCCGTCTGTGGGCAGCTGTTCCGAGGGTTCCTAGGACGCCCAGCCGCAGCCAGCTGGCCTCGACTACCAGCACGCGGGTTCAGGGAAGGTGAGTTCCGGGACCCAGAGACCTCCCATTTCGAAATCGAGATGGGCAGCTAGTGTTTACCCCAGCCCTGTGCTTCCTTCCCTTCGTTTTCGGCCCGCGATTCTCAAACAACTGAGGTGATACTCCCCAACCCCCGCCGGCCCATCGAGACTCTTCGTTGTGTTTCTTGAGCTCCTGTCCCTTAGCAGGGCCCTCGGGAAGCGAAGGAGGACGAAGAGAAAGACCTATTTACTCAGCAGAGACCTCGGGAATTTTCAGTAAGGCACTGCAGGTTCATTTTTTGTGTTTTCTCAGAATTGCCGCCTCCTTCATTAAAACGTTCCCGGCCCATGAAGGATTCTGGATACCTACCCTAGAGAGTCTCTTTGCAGTTTCTGTTTTGAAAATGCTGTGATCTGACGGTGCTTTTTCTGCCCGGACCCGCTAGTCTCTGTAAGAGGCGAAGGCCAAGGTGTAAAGGCTGTTTAACAGCCGCCGCGGAGGCAAATGCTCGATACTGGCTCCGCTTTTCATTAATGTTGTCTGGAACAGTAGCTTGTTACTAGCATCAGCTGAGACATTACTGAAGGCCAAGTATCCTGTGCTGCGATTTTGAAGACAGAGAAAATAGCCCTTTTCTGAAAAACTTGAGCTCTAATGAGATAATATGTAGGCACTCCAGGAAATGTGAATTAGCTAGCCATTTACATGACAAAGTACAAGGAGATTCAGTTATGAAAGTAGCAAACCTAGTTGGACATTTTCGTTGAGAATGTTTCTTAGAAAAGGCTGGAATTTGGCAGAGAGTGAAAAAATCTTTTAGGAGTCTATGGCCTGCCTTTCTATACTGATGGAAGCAGGAAAGATAAGTGATGTGCAAAACGAGTAATGTGGGTTTTTTAGATTCTGGCATAATATCGGCCGCCAGTGTATCTGCTAAAGCTGAGAGTTGTCCGGTGGAAAAAGTGATCATCATTGTCAGAAGGGGTAGAAAGGTTCAAAAGGAAAAGCCTAAGAAGGGACAGTGAGATTTGTCTCAGAACAGGTTTTTCTTTTTAGCTTACAAACAGCAGTTTCAGTAGAGTGGCAGATTTCCTTGTTCCTAGGTTGGAGAAATGAAAGCGATAATTGGAGAAACAGTAGTACCAGGTATGCTGTGTAAGACAGGAATTTGAGGTTAGTTGAGAAAAATTTTTAGTTGGAGTTTGTGAAATTATAGACTATATAATCATATGAAGGGTTTGTTGCTTTTCTTTTTCTTTTCTTTTTTCTTTTTGAGACAGGGTCACACTGTGTAGTTCACATGGGCCTTGAACTCACTGTGTAGCCCAGGCAGGCCTCAAACTTGTGGTGATCCCCCTGCCTCTGCCTCAGCCAAGTGCTGGGATTACAGGCGTATGCCACCACACCTAGCTTATATAAATTTTTAAGTCTAATTTTCCATAAATACTTAGGTTGGTAACTCTTCTGCTTATTAGTCACTGTCACTTTTAAACGTTAAACAGAATTGATGTGATATTACAAGAAGACACTATCCTAGTTTGCATTTTGGAGAATCACCTGTCTTAAAGCCTCTAAATGGGGATAAAAAGAACTTCCTTTTGATGGTTTTATCATTTCTAAAGCACGAAGTATTACATGTATAGCTAATTTTCACTAGCCCTAGCTGGTATATTTGACATCTGAATAATAACAACATACATGTAGAATTGAAAGTTGTAGAGAGAAAGCTGGGTCTCTTGTTGAGAATATTCAAGCATTGCTTTTCAGAAATGAAACTAAAGTGTTAATCAGAATTCATGAGGACTGAGCACCAGTATTCCTGTCAGTGAAGACTTGTAGTCTGAAGCAGCAGTTCTCAGCCTAGGGCAGTTTTGTCTCCTGGGAAACATTTGGCAGTGTCTAGACACATTTTTGGTTGTCATAACTGGTATTACTGGCATCTGTTGGGATGAGACCAGGGATGCTACAAAATGTCTTGCAACACACATGACAGCTCCCCACAACAAAGGACTGTGTGACCCAAAATACCAGTCCTGTTGCTGTTGAAAAATCCTGGTCTCAAGTTTGACAAGAAGGACACACAAAATCAAAAAAAAAAAAGGAAGAATCACGACTGAAGGGAGAGAAAAATGCTGTAAGTTATGTGCTAGGTTTTCCACATCCATTTTGTTCAGTCATCTCATTTTCACAGTTGAGGAACCCAGTTCGAAAGGTTCCCTGTGATTTCCCCAGCATCACCTATGAGTGATGGAGTTGGAAGCAGAACCAGCACTCTTCACTCTCCTGCAGAAACTTCACCTTGATGCTTCCAGGCAGGGCCTCCCCGTGGCTTCCTCCTTCCTGAAAACTCTTACCGAAGACCATTTGGTGCCTTCATGGTTGGCACTGCCAGATTTAGCAAAGATTGTGTTGGACCTTATCCCTCCTGTATCACTTAGCGCCTCTTTCAACAAAATGTATTTTTAAAAGAAAACATAAACATAGGATATGAAGTGACAGTCATCATCGATCAGACACATTCAGCAGAGTACAGTGATGTGAGAAGAAGCCAGAGGGAATTTACTTTATTTGTTTCAGTTAGCTAAGGGACCTGTGGATCTGATATTTCACACAAGAATATGCGAGGAGGGTAGACAGCTCTAATAACTAAAAACTTTGAGAGGGAAATGAGCAAGATGAATGCTTCAAAGAATTCAGGTTGTGGGGTGCACACTTATAATCCTAGTTACCTGGGAACCTCAGGCAAGAAGATCACAAGTTTAAAGCCAACCTGGGCAACTTACTGAGGTCTTATCTCAAGATAAAAAGGGCTAAGGAGGTAGCTCAGTGGTGGAGTGTTTGCCTAGCATGCTGTAGGCCCTAGGTTCAGTCCCTAACACCGGGGTGGGGTGCAGGTGAGATTGTCCAGAGGAACCTGCTAATAAAAACAGATTTTTTTCTTTTTCTTTTTTTTATTTTTTTTTTATTTTAAGCAACAGTGACTCCTTGCTCTGAAGGCTAGGGCATAGGGCTAGTCCCTCTGGGGTCCAAGGGAAAAGAAAGGGAATGATAAGACAACCAGAAACATTAAAGACAGAATTAAAGAGGGACTGGGGAAGCACACGTGAAGCCGGAAGTTGTTTGAGAAAAGCAGCCAATAGCCAGAGGTGCTGGTCCACATCCCAAGGATGGCACTCTGCTCCTTGGCCTGACATAAGACTGCCAGGGCGCCATCTAGCCTTTAGTTTATCCGTTCCTTTATCCACTGCCTAGGACCTGCCTTCCACAGAGCTTTCCAACAAAGACCTCAGTTTCTTTGGCCACCGTGTGTGGCAGTGACCTGCACGCCTCATCGTTGGTCTTTCCTCCCTCCCTTCCTAAGCAGTTGGGCTTTATACAGCTGTGGCTCACTGCATTTGTGTTTATGTAGTCGTCAAGGTCTTCTTCGTTCATTGCAGTTTCACCACAGTGTTTTTTGCTCCAGACTCATACAATTCAGTTATCTTGGACTCGATCCTAGGCGAGTATTTACTGAAGTGCTCAGAGGACCTCTTTACGAGGCATGGGCTTTATTATGAAGTTCCCATGCTTGGTTTAGCTCCCTCTCCTGCTGCAGGACAAAGACTATGCCTTTCTGTTCTATGTAACCACCCGTGGTGGGCAGAGCCAAGTTGTGTACCCCACGGGCACTCAGCGGATGTGTTGCCTCATTTGGAACAAATTATTTTGTATCTGAGAAGTGCTGTCTTAAAAGATTTTGGCCCTTAGCTCAAGTTTAGAAAAGTGCCTGTCTCTTTCCTTCGTTTACTTGATACCACCATATCTCAGAACACAGCGTGATTTCATCGTTTCCTAAACAAGTTTTCTATTAGCGCCTAAATCTCTTGGTCCAGCTTTTCTTAGCGACACTTCTCTTGAATGGAGAAGAGGCCAGAGACAAAATGGATCTCAGGTTTTGTTTGGTTTTGACATGTTTTTCTATGCACACTGAAAATCAATACTATTTTGATTCCTATCTCCTCTTTCCAGAGGCTTAGAATCTACTGAGGGCCTCTCTGGGCTCCAGCCGTGCCTTCTCCCCCTGCACCAAGACACCACCCAGATCTGCAGTCAGCTATCGGATCAGTCTTGAACAGTCTCTGTCTCTTGTGAGTTCTCAGGTCATTTGTCTGGTTTGACAAATGTCCCTTAGATAAGCATCTGCCTATTGTTTTACCCATTGGCTCCTAGCAAGTCCTGGCTCCCAGTTGTGCATGGAGAGCTGTGAACAGTGAAGCTTGCCATGGGCTTTGATCTCTGCTCCAGGGGCCAGTAGGATGACTTCAGGGCTTGGGTCCTTGCCAAGAGTGATGTATGTTTTGTTAGACTTGTTTACCTCATGGTTAGGACCCAAGTGCCTGCCCGGAGAAGGGAACCACATGTTTATTCTCTGTTTCGGGGCATTGTTCTTTGCTGACTCCACCAGTCCCAGAATGTGTCTCTGCTTTTGTTTCCTTGGGGCTTCTCAGCAACTTTCCCCCTACCTGGCACTGCTCAGACTTGCTCACCCTCAGGCCCTTTCCCAACATGGTTTTTGCAAATTTGCAGTTTCTGGAGTACCTGGAACCTGGCTGGGCTGGGGATGTGCCCCCCCCTCTTCTATCCCCATGCCACCCCAGGCTGTGTGTGCAGACTGGCCTACAGCAGTGACCTTCTCTCCCCTCTGCAGCTGTGCTGGCTTACCAGACTGCCCACCAGGTTGAGTCTCATCCACATCCTGTTCTCAGGTTGGTCTCTGTTCTGCACAAGTGGATCCGTGTGTGGGGTGACGCAGTTTCTTTTATGCAGAGGAACCTAGCTTGCCTATGAATTGATTAGTGACCACAGTGTTCTCTGGAGAAAGCCTCTGGCCCTTGCTTGCCCAAGTTTCTGCTTTGTATGTCCGGAGTTGGACACCAAGGGGCTCTCAGGTTGGTTGTTTTGGGGTAATGAATGGACTGCCCCAAAAACAAATGGGGACCAATTCCAGGCAGTCTGTGTCCAATTAGGTGTCGGTCACAGAGCTCAGTGATCACAGATGTTGCCACAGGCCTCTAGCTAGGTTACAATTCACTTTTCTCCTTAGACAAACCCTTCTCTTTTTACTGTTTATTTTTTATTGCAAAAGCAATATATGTTTATTTTAGAAACTAGAGAAAATGCACATAGAAGACATCAAAATCACCTACTCCTTGAGGGATAAGAAGTGTGACCATGTGGTTCTCTCATGCATATGCACACAAGTTGGCTGGTGCCTCCTGTGATCCCTGGCTGCTGTGCACACGATGGACATTTGCCTAGGGAACGGCCTACAGCATTCACTGGTTCTCAAAGTGAAGGACTGTGGGCTCTTTCTGATCTATCAGTCTCTCACCTTGGCCAATGCTGAGTAAAACTGTGGTAACCAAGCCATTGTTTAAATCGGGTTTTTGTATTGCGAGTGACGGTTTGCAGCCTCACTCTGTGAGCCAAGTGTTCTCATGCAGTACTCAGCAGTTAGAAGGTGACCTTGGAAGTATTCTGCGCCCTCAAAATAGCTAGCATTTATTGAGCATTTGCTATGTGCCAGTTTCTATGCTAACAGCTGTGGCTTCTTTCTCGTAAGAAAACTGGGAGAACAGGAGAAAATCTCCGACGTCAGCTGAATGTGGGCTGTTAGCTTGATTCTCGCTTTGGGTTGCTCTCGCTGTTGTAGTTCTGCATTCTCACTGGGTGTAGGAAATGCACACAGTCAAGTGGTTGTGCTCAGCTATCTTGCCTCTGGTTCTCTTCCACTCCTCAGACCTCAGCAAGCTCGGGAGTTGCTCCCGGTTTGAAGTGGCATTGCTGTTATTCCTTCCCATCACCTCTCCTCAGCCTGTTAGCAACTGTGGGTTGGAGAGAACTCACAGGTGCATGGTGAGCCCCAGGAGAGAGGGCACATCTCCCCTGGGATGCCGCACATCTGGAGAAAGACTTCTGGAGAGTCTTTTCACTGCCATCCCCACCAGCTTTCAAGTCATTCTGGCCAGCCACAGTTGGGCAGGACTTTACTCTTCTTTGGACATACCCAAGATGAGTCTTATCTCATGAAGGCAAAAGTAGGTGGAGACTCCTGCCAAGCATCCAGGGTCTCCCCCAGCAGCTCCAGGGTGCAGTCTTGTGCCACCTCTTGGCACAAGAGGTGGGAAGGACCCCTGCATGCTCTTGTCCCAGATAGGAGTGGTGGCAGAGTGCAGCCTGAAGGCTCCTTTTTTCTGCCTGTGTAGAGTCTAAGCTGACCTAATTTTACCCTTTATCTCTGCAGTGGTGGAGACCCAGGAAGGGAAGACAACTATAGTAAGTATCATTGCGTTGGCCACTCAGAACTTCTCAGCACTTGGAGCTGCCTGGCTGTGCCTCAGAGAAAGGCGGAGGCCCACGCTGGGCTCTTGGCTCTGCTCCCTCAGTGACCATAAATCCCACAATCTACTAGTTTGCAAGCTGTGTGTTACAGTGTGGTTAATCAGGAACAGTCGCTGTGCCTGGGCTGAAGAATCCGTTTTGATTAAAGTGACCTTTTGCGTGTCAAGATCTCGAGGTCTAATACATTCTCTGGCAAGTGATAAGTCCATCTCCCAAAGGGGAAACCAAGGCAGTGAAATAGGCCTAGAAGGCCAGAATAAGTTGACTCAGAGCCAGAGTCCCTTCTCTCTGTTTAGAGTAACTAAGCTACTCCTTAAGTGACACTTTCAAAAGATGACCCTCTCCGGCTCTGGCTACACTTGTGGGCGCCCTGGCCTGTCTGCTGGGAAGAAAGCCAGAGCGACCCTTCACCTACCCGCACTGCTCTCCCTCCCTGCCCCCATTACCTCCTTTCCTCGGGGAGTCATGGGGCCTAGCTTATCCTATAATCCTTACAAGACAGCGTTGCTCTCACGTGGCCTGCCGAGAAATCCCCCGCCACTCTGGAGCCCTCTGTAACTTCTGTGTGGGTCAGGGATTTAACCTTCCGGCAGGCAGTGCTCTCCGAGGAGTCCCATCCCGGGCGAGCCCTTCGGGTCAGGGTATTCCCTCGGCCTTCCCATTAATTAGCCTGGTGCCATTCTGACTTCTAGGGGCCCCATTTCCTTAGGGCACCTCTTCTGGTTCCATCATTAAAAGCCAGAATAAGCATTCATCCTAAAAAGTCCATGCTGGAAGAGAGAGGCTTTGACCCGAGTGGAAAGTGCTTTTCCTGTGGGACATGAGTCTGCTCCTTGGGGATGAACGAGGAGGCACTATGGCCCTGGAGAGCCACCTCTGCCTGGAGAGACCTGCATGGCCGACTTTAGCTATCATTGTCCCTGTAAATAAGACCAGGAGCCTGCACATAGGTTTCCTAAAGGAAATGATGTCTGTGACCTGTTTGTAGTACAGAGCTCGGCCTGCAAAAGGAGTTGGTAGATGTTGGTGCTGTCCCCGGCCACTGCAGTGTGCTCTCCCCTGGGGCTTGCTCACCATGCACCTGTGAGTTCTTTCCAACCCACAGTGCTCCTTTTCCAGCAGCTGTGGATGCCACAGCAGAAAGATAGTCAGCAGTGTCCAGCACAGCCCAGTGGGCTTCCTGACCCTGCCCCTTGGGACATTGCTGCTTCCCTGCAGAGCGCAGACCTGACCCAGCCCCTGGAGCCAACCCCTAGATCTATGATTTACACCAGAACCATCCCAAGGCGCTGTGTCCCAAGGCTCCACAGCACAATGGTAGAAGTCATTTTCTGTGCGACCTCCATGGGTTTCGTTTTTTTTTTTTTTTTTTTTTTTTGTACTGGGGATTGAACTCACGACCTCACACTTGCCAGGCAGGCTCTTAAGCCACTGAGCTAAATCCCCAGCCCCAACCTCCATGGGTTTCAAAGGTGGCATCCAGAAGAGTAAAAGCAGTGAGGTAGGAAGTATATCTACCATCAGTGTGTTCATTCACAGACCAGCACAAACAGGTGCCGGCCCACGTGGCCTTCTCCCCTCAGCGCCACCTGGAGCTGGAAAATTATTTGTGTGTCTGCCCTGTGCAAATGTAGGATGGGTTGCAGTGGTCCCTGCTAGATGCCAGTAGCACCCCTTCTCCCAGCCCTGACAGTCAAGTGCTCCCAGATGTTTCCTAGAGAGCAAAATCACCTCTGTTTGAGACCTGTTGGCATAGACCTTATTTTGTAAAACTGGGAACTGTGGTCTCCGAGGAAGAGGCCACTGTGACAAGAGGGTGACTTCCTTGGGACTCTTGGTTCTTGCGCCACCTAAAACCAAGTGCGTTATTACCTGTCCACAGAGATGGGGAGGAAGCACAACTTGCTTCATTGAGGAAGGGAAGGTGACATTCAGCATTGATACAGCAAACCCTTCCCACCCACCCCAGTATTAAGTTCAGATCAGTTCCTCCAGCCCTGAGTACTACCAGGCCACACCCACGTGGCCACCTCAAGTGGTTGCGCTGGCCCTGACCCTTACACCAGCTCTTTCTGCCTCCCAGATCGAAGGCCGCATCATACCAACGCCCAAGGAGAGTCCAAATCCCCCTAACCCCACAGGCCAGTGCCCCATCTGCCGCTGGAACCTGAAGCACAAGTATACCTATGAGGTGAGTCCACCCGGATACATGTGGCCCATGTGTCACCAAGGTCTGGGGCCTCCCCCTTTGTCACCACTGCTTCTCACAGAGCCTCCAAAGACAGCAGCATTTGTCCATTAGCTGCCAACCCTGGTTGCACATTAGAATCTGCAGAGGAGCTTTCAGAACTGGTGACCCAAGCCGGTAAGCAACATTCAGGCTGAGGTAGGAGGATCATAAATTTGAGCCAAGCCTGGGAAAGTTAGTGCAATCCTGCCTCAAAAAGGGCTGGGGCTTTTAGCTCAGTGCCAAGTACTGAAGAAGAGGAAAGATGCCCCAACTCCGCCTCGGATAACCACATCAGCCTGGGAGTGGGGCTGGGCACTGTTCAAGGCTCCCCGTGATTCTAGCAGGATCCCGTGACTGCAGGCAGGGCTGGGAGCCACCGACCGGGTTCATGGGCCGGTTGCGCCTCAGAGCACTGGGGTTGGGTTCTCCAGGGATACAATCAGGCCTGGGCTTGGCTCCCACCTCTCCTGATGGGGCAGCTCGAGTTCTCACTACCCTGGGAACACATTACCGTCTCTCCATGCTGAAGCCTCGGAGCCCTTGATTGCCCTGGAGCTGGAACAGCCGCTCCTGGAACGAGAGGATGGGGAGCAGTGCCCATGGGTGGCGAGTGCATGCCTTGTGCCAGGTCCTGGGTGGGTGCCTGCGCCTTGTCATTTAGTGTCCATGCCTGCCCATGAAGGAGGGACTTTTCCAGCCTCATTTCACAAATGAGGACATTGAAGGCCTGGAGGAAAGTGAACTGGTCAGGCTACCCTGCTAGGATACAAACCACCTGGTAGAATCCAGACACAGCCTGAGTTGCTGCCCCTGGTAGAGATGTGAGGGCCAGGCTAGGATGCAGCCCAGGGACTACACTTGCTCCTCCAGGCTCACTTTGGTGACGTTAAGTGCTCAATTTTAGGTTTACGGACAATCCTAGCCTAGACCAGCTTGACTTGCAAACTGTCCCTGTGCCCCTTTGCGGGGAGGTTGGGGGGATGACCCCAGGCAGACAGCTTGGCCTCAGGTCACATGGCAGAGGGAGGGGCAATCACCCTGCCCCAGGCTTTTAATGCCAGTAAGTATGCCAGGCTGGACATGGCATCGGGATATGGCCCACTTGGAACCCAGCTGCTGATAGGGAGGCAAACCCACACCTGCCCAGCCGCTTGGGGTGCTCTTCCTATAAGCAGCTCCAGGCAGTGCTGTGGCTCAATGTGCAGAGGGAGTCTTATCCCCTCCCAGGTAAAAGCTGCAGTCGGTCTCCCTTCTCCCCCATTGCCTGGCAGCCTGTGCCCCGTTTACAAGACCCAGGTTAGACCAATCCTAGCCCTTCCCATCTGATTTCAAAGTTTGCAGGGGTGAGAATGGGGGCCCAGGTCTTCTGGGGACAGCTGTACCCTCAGGCCAGCCTGGGTAGAGAAGACAAGGGTAGCCTCCTCACCTCAGCTTTGCAGTCCTCTCCCTTGTCCATCTGGAGGGGCTGTGGACCTGTGATGGCCACAGAAGCCCAGAACCCATTCCCACCTGCTCACGGGGACTTAGAGGATGGGGTTAACCTCCCACAGGGCCCCTTACTTGGCATCTGGGCTCCCTCCTGCTTTGGATGCTCACAGGAAGGGCATCTGATTGTGCTGGACCTGAGCTGGGGGTGCTGACGTGGACTCCCCTCCAAGGACACCCACCAAATGTTCTGCCACCAGGAGGTGCCAGTGTATAGGAGACTGGTACTTCCAGACTGTCTCGTCTCCAAGTCGAGTGGGGGGCACAGCAGGTCCCACCAAGTGGGGCCAACTGTGTCAGAGTGGAGAGGGCAGAGAGAGGGCACAGCTCCATGGGATCACAACCGCTGCCTGCTGTCCCCCCAGGATGTGCTGCTGCTCAGCCAGTTCCTGCGGCCCCATGGTGGTATGCTGCCCCGGAGCGTGACGGGCCTGTGCTTGGAGGAGCACCGCAAGGTGGAGGAGTGTGTGAAGATGGCCCACCGGGCAGGTAGGGCAGGCATGGCCCCCGACATCCTGGGTTCCCCAGCGCCAGCTGCATTGGCACTACAGCAACCACTGTGTGCTCCTCATCCCCAGGTCTGCTCCCGAATCACAGGCCTCGGCTTCCTGAAGGTTTTGTCCCAAAGAGCAAGCCCAGGCTGAACCGGTAAGCAGTGCCAAGCGCCCCACCCCATAGGAGCCCCTGGCTGCAATCAGAGCTGCGTGCAGCCTGCAGGTTCAAGCCCCCCACTCCCATCACACCCACCACAGCACAGCTGTGGTGTGTGGCGGCTTCTGCCGCCTTCCATGCTGGCCCAGCCTTCTGTTGGCCTGGACACTGTCGAGGAGCATAGGGAGCCCTGCTGATTGGGCACGAGACTGTGCTAAGCCCCTGCGTGTGACCTCACGGGGTTGCTATGGGGATGTCAGAACACTTCTGCAAACTCAGTGCCCCGGCTTTCTCCAGCCCTGGGGTTATTACAGGGCAGAGTGTACAGCTGTGTAAGCCGTGCATTGCACCACTTTAGGCCGGCATCCCTAGAGCCTGGATCCTAAGTGCTGCTCCTCAGAGGCATGCAGTTGATGATGTGTACCTCCTATGGCAGCCTGAGAGGCCCTGGGGTTTATAGACGCTGGGATTGGCCAGCCTCCTACCTAAGCCAGGTGCCCCCTTCAGTGGGAGGATTCCAGCCCTCCCTCAGGCAGTACTGTGCCCGTTCCTCTTCTCCCATGTAACCTCCCCACATAATGCTGCATCTGGAACGTTGATTTTGGGGGATCCTGTGCTCCTTCCCAACAGCCCTGCCCCTTCCGTTCCATCCCACCACCCCTAGAGTGGGGAGAAGCTGAAGGTAACAGCTTCTCCCCGAGCTCCTGGGCCATTTTCTGGCTGTGGAACAGGTACGCATCTGACCCTCTGTGCCAGCTCCACCTATGCCTACCCCATCGTGAGTGGGACCAGCTGCTCACATGGCAGGCAGGTAACCTCTTCCCCACTGGGTCTCGACACTGTGCCACAGCTACTTGGGGCCCAATCCCTTCTGAACCTTTAGGACACTTAACAGGTCTCAGGACACAGTCCAGCCTGCCTGTGTCTCTAAAGTCCAGGCAGCCACCCTGCATGCATCCATGTGCCCTTCAATGTGACAGGACTGATGATGTCTGAGGTTCATGGGTTGCAAAAGACCACCTGGGGGGAGGGGTCCTGGTTGTGAAGGGAATTAGTTCCCTCTCTCGGGACTCTGCTTCCCTGAGGTCCCTGCATGCCATGCACTTGCCCAGGCCCCGCTTTGTCCCCACGGGTGGGACAAAGCCTCGGTGTGTCCCAGTGAGCCCCCTAAAGCAGCTGCTCCACAAGGCCCAGGCATCTGGCCTGTAATACCTGAAGCCCTGCTTCCCCCAGGTGACTGCCAGGCTGGGAGAGGGTAGCTGAAGGTAGGAGAGCAGGGTCGACTTGAGGTCCTCTTAGAATCCCAACGAGCACCCTCTTTGCACGGCCTGCCCCACAACCCTGTGTCCTCGCACTCCACAGATGGGGGCAACCACAAGCAGCCATCAGGTGGTCCCTTTCCTTTGCCCCAGAGCAACAACCATGGAACGTGCAGTCCCAGAGCCTGGCCTGCACAGTCAGCACCCCGGCCCCACGTGGCCCTCCCCTCTCTACGGCACATGGGCGAGGGCAGAGGGCTGAGGTCAGAGCAGCTCTGCTGAAATGCATAAATCAGCAACCATTTTTCACTTTTTTCATCTAAAATTGTTCAGCCAAGGTTGTTTCTTTAAAGAGCCTTTTATCTGCAGATCTCCAGGGGAACTGGGGCGAGCCTGACCAGGAGTGGGCCACGGGGGTTCCTGGCCTTGCTTCTAGGGTGAGGGTGGGCCTTTCTGGACAGCACCCAGGTCTCATTCTGGACAGAGGAAACCCCATGTTTCCAGGAACTGGCAGGGCCCTGGCCATTCCTAAAAGAGGCCAGAGGGCCTTGGGCGGCCACCACCTTTCCCACCCCTCCTGTTCCTGGAACCTCTCTGGGCTGCGGCTGCACCAGCTATTGCTCATCGCTGATCAGCTTGTGCCCTGGCAGGGTCCTGAAGACTGAGGTGTCAGAACAAGCCAGGGCCGGAGGGAGGGTACAGACTCCCGGGCCATTGTCACTCCCCATCCCTGCTCCAGCCAAGGCCCCTCATACGTGAGCCCCGAAAAGAAAAGACGAGAGGAGCTGGGCCTGGGCCACCCAACCTGGCCACACACTGGCAGCACCAGCCCACTGATCCGTTATAAGACGTAGTCACTCCCAGGAGGATCCTGGCCCTTTGAGAAAGGACATCTGGGGGAGGCTGGCATGGCCTTGGGGACAGTGCCCAGTGCTCACCACCACTGCCTGTGCTTTCTCCATAGCTACCTCACCCGCTGGGCTCCACGCTCTGTCAAGCCCATCTACAAAAAAGGCCACCGCTGGAACAAGGTGGGCATGGCTGTGGGCTCACCACTGCTGAAGGACAACATCTGCTACTCTGGTGGCCGTTGGAAGCTGTACCACTGACCTGGCAGGGCCCGAGCACCTCCTGCCCACCTCACCAGGGCGGCCTGGCCACCCCAGCACCAGCAGCTCAAAGGACAGTGGGATCACTTCTGTGCCTGGGCTCTGGGTGACCACAGTGGCCTCCTGACTGCCGTGGGCTATGCCCAGTGCTGAGGACATTTTCACCCCAGGGACAGTCATTTATAAACCAGGCTCATGGCCTCCCTGCCCATGCAGTGCGTGCTCTCTGCTGGGGAAGGGGAGCTGGGCTGGGGACGGCAAGAGCGGCACAGGTGCAACTGGGGAGTCTGTGCCACAGGGTGTGGCCGCCAAGGACAGTGCTGAGCCAAGTGTCAGCCTCCAGGCCTCCCTCAGCTGTCACACAGCTCGTCGCTGCCACTCCTAGGGGAGGACAGAGGAGGTGACAGAGGTGAAACTCATGCCAAGGCTCTTCCTATTGGCGAGTCTGGGAGGGGCAGGGGCTGCCTGGCCCTTATCGCTCTCATCTGAGCCCAGGAGCAGCTGTCTTCACGAGTCCCTGGCCACCATCTCCCACCGTTATCTATCCCAGCAGCGTCTCTGTGTTGCATTTCTTGGCCACTGCTTTGGAAATTGGTTTCCTGGCCCAGGGGACCTCTCCTTGCAGCCTGGACACGAGAGGGAGGTAGAACAAGGTAAGGCAGGACAGAATAAATAGACCAAGTTCACAGAACTTAGGAAAATACTGTTTAGGCTACGCGGAGGACACCTGAGCAGCCCATCCTACAGCATGAAGGGCAAGTCCATGTTCTTCTCGCCGGTGCCCACATAGATGTAGCCGTGGTTCCTGGTGCGCGGGGTGTGGAAGAAGGTGAGGCCTGGCCACAGGAGGCTGCGCAGCACCACCAGCGAGTTGCCCCGCTCCAGCTGGATGCTCCAGGACCCTGAGGGGGCAGGTGAGAAGGGGCCAGGTGTCATCTTGTCACTGCCACTCCTTGGGGAGGGCAGAGAATGAAAAAGGTGAAATACACCACTAGGCTCTTCCTGTTGGCAAGGCTGGGGGCTGGTGCCAGGGGGTACCCACACACGCTCGGCTCCCCTGCCCTGCGTGATTCATCCTAGTGTGATCCCACTCTGCACTGAGAGGGGCTCCGCCACCTCAGGCCCCCCTGCTCCGTGGCCTTGCTGGCAGCCGGCAGGCCAGGCGGCCCCAGTAGGAGTGAACTAAGCTCCACTAATGAGCCTCTCCATCCTGGTTTCTGCCCTAGTTCGTGCTCCTGCAGACGGGAGCAGCCCAGCCGCCACAAGGACTTGGCTGGAAGGGCCGGATCCAGCTCCAGGTCCAAGGGAGGGAGCCGCTGTGTGGGAGGAAGGAGCCTGGGAAAGTCGCCTCTGGATGCAGATCTGGGGCTTCTATTCCCCTGCGCATGAGGCCTCTCCCGGAGCAGCCGTGGCCCTGCTCTCGCCTTGCCAGGAAGGCAGAGGCTTTGAAGGTTCTGGTGCCGGACCAGGCAGTGCGCTGAGCTCCGAGGCCTTCATCAGTGGCCAGCTCAGCCCGGCCACTTGGCTCCACACCCAGCCTCTCAAGGCCCACCCCAGCCACACCGCACCCAGCAGCCTCCAACCCCACCCTCACCCACTGGGGCCACCCTGCATCTGAGAGACCTGCCTGCCAGGACCCCGTAACCCTTGTGGCAGCTCAGCCCCACTCGGGGCAGCCACTGGCCCAGGCTCAAACCACAGATTTCTAGAGCTGGGGAGTCGGCAGCCCCTGGGCTCTCCCAGCCCCTCACACAGTACAGGGGTCCACGCATTGCATGGTGAGTGGGAGCCACATGCCGACCTGTCAACTCCTGCAGGACCCTGGGGAGAAAGCAAAGAGTCCCTGGGTCACTGGGCCCACAGACCAGCCACTCAGTCACCCTGGCCTGCTGCTTTTCCCGCCTTCAGCTCCAGTGAGCCCTTCCTGGGGAGGCAAGGGCGGGAACACAGAATGCCGTGTTCTCAGGCCACTGTGCTCAGCCTCTGGCAAGAAACACAAGTCTGGGGAGGCCCCATCCCCTAGCCTTCGTCACCCCACTAGCACCCTGAGTGTCATCAGGCCAGCTTCCTGGAGACTCAGTCCCTCCCAGTCCTCAGGAACTGGAGCCACACACAGCCCCCTGACCCGGGACACAGGCCTGCTCGTCCTCTGCCCACACACAGGCTGGCTCACAGCCTCGCTGGGCCACATGGTGCCTGGAGTCCCCCAGTCCAAACTTCATAGGTACACTGTCAGCAGTCTGCTCACCAAGGTCACTGCCGTTTCTGGCCTGCAGGTCGGAGGTACCTCCTCCAGTATAGTAGCCCAGGAGAAGCCTCACAGGGAAGCTGGGGCGAGCGGGCACCCTGGCAAGGCAGGAGGGCGGTGCCAAGCGGGAGGAGGGTGCTAGTGCAGCTGAGTTGCTGGCCAGCACAGCACTGCCCCTCCCTCACTTGCATTCTTGTCACACTCCTGCTCTCTGCCATCTTCCCAGCTCAGCTGGTCGCCCAGGAAACACAGACTCCACGACGTGCCATTAGTCACGTAGTGTCTACCTGAGGAGCCAGCCCCTCACTGTCACCTTCCCTCACTTTCTTACTGCAAACGCCAGTGGGCCTGGGCCCAGCCACCAGCCATGGCACCCTTAAGACTCCAGAGAGCAGCCCCGATATTCCCAAGTCCTCTCAGCCCTCTCCTGCTCCCAGAGGGTTGTGCTGTGGGCAAAAGCCAGGGATAGAAGGGGCCTGAGCCACAGGCAGGAAGCACTGAGTTTCCCAGGCCCGGCCCCCACCTGCGGCCGTGATGTGCAGACCTCAGGCCCAAGTGCACTGCCAAATTCCACCTTCCACCTCCCGCTGCTGGCCTGCTGCAGCGGGCTGTGGGGAACAGGGCTGCCCCAGGCAGTGGGCACCAAAACTCTAGGCCAGTACCCCCAGCTCAGTCACACACTGAAACATGACCATGTGTTCCCAGTGGGGCCATCCCTACCCCAGTGGGGCTGAGTGATAGAGCTGAGTCTGCAGGCCAGAGCACGAGAAAGACAGTGGCTCCAGGGTCCCAGCCTTTGACAGGCAGCAGGGCCTGGCCCTGGCGCAGGAGGCACAAGGACTGGGCGGGAAGAACCAGCCACATAAACACCCAGAAGGCTGATCAAATGGCACCACCGTTTCCCACTCCTGTGTCCTCTGCCCCAGCTCCCACCCCAGGGCTACCTCTGCCCTTTCCAGGCGGCCAGCCCCTTGCTGC
Organism: Dolichotis patagonum; assembly: GCA_004027295.1. Taxonomy (NCBI): domain Eukaryota; kingdom Metazoa; phylum Chordata; class Mammalia; order Rodentia; family Caviidae; genus Dolichotis; species Dolichotis patagonum. The sequence continues at coordinate 17,097 of PVJX010034209.1, forward strand.
CCTCTGCTGTCCAAACTGTGTGCCACAGCTGAGCTCGCCCACCTGTCTCTGTTCCTCTCCCCAAGTTTGCTGGAGGTGAAGGCATCCTTCTTGTTCCCAGGGGGCCTTGGCACAAGGCAGCTGCAGTGGCCTTGCGGGCAGAGGGCACCCATGGCAGATGCCAACTAAAAGTCTGCCCATCTGACCAGAGTCCAGCTGCATGCTGCAGCCGGGGGTCAGAGAACTCAGCCACTGCCTGTGCCGTTCAGGAGGGGTCCTCTTACCCCGGAACTGGGGGTGGCTCCAAAGTCATCCAGTCCCCTACAGCAGTGCAGACCCAGGACACAGTGTGACAGCCGTGAGGACACAGAGATCTTGGCCAATACCCTCCTCCCTCTAACTGAGGCCGCCAGTGATGAGCTGCCAAGAGCGCGCCCATCTCCGAGAGCACAGAGCATGTATCCCGGGGACAGGGCCACCTTAACCACACCTGTTAGGAAAAGACACCAGGTCACCTGGACAGAACTCCGAACTAAAGTTTGAAATGCGTCAGGACTTTCAGGGATATCTAGGGGAAGATACCAAGCCTGCCTCCAGTCAGGACTGCTCTGGGTCCAACAATCCCACTCCTGGGTATGCTTCCAAAGGCAGTGAAACCTGTTTGTCAAAGAGGCACCTATACACCCATGCTCATGCCACACTATCCACAATGGCCAAGAAATGCAGGCCACCTTGGTGTCCATCAGCTGATGAGTGGCCAGAAAAGATGAGATATGGAATACTATGCAGCCCCCAAAAGAGTGAGGTCCTGTCATCTGTGGGATTATCATGAGTACAACTGCAGGGCATTATTATGATAGATGAAAAACCAGAGAGACAAGTACAGCATGAGCTTACCTGTGGCCCATTCAGTGAGTGCCTACTGTGATGGGGCCTGGAGAAGGCGCATCCCCAAAGGCCCCCATAAGCCACCCATTCCCCCAGGCCTCTGGTTCTGCTCCCTGAGGAGAGGGGCCAGTGTGATCTTACCTTTGGGAATGTCATATTCCAAGGAGTCCAGGAAATCCAGGGAGAGGTCCAAGTCTGCCTTCTCCAGCAGCGTCTTGTTCTTCAGGCTCACAGGCTCCCGAAAGTGGAAGTAGGAACTGAGCTTCTTGGCCTCCGACAAGGGCAGTCCTAGGGAGGAGGGTGCCAGTGGGTGCTCAGCCTGAGGCACGGACCCTCATCCCCAGCGGGGACCACACAGAGAGGCACTGGAGGGAGATGGGACTGGCACTCTTGCAAACAGGACAAAAGCAGGGAGCCCAGGCAGAAGAGATGAGACCGGTGAGCGGGGAGCCAGCCAGCAGCACAGAACCCAGGGCACGTCCCCCTCGGGACATGGCTGTCCCCTCCTCTCCTTCCTCCTGCCTCGCCTCCAAGGTACTGGAGGGCGCTGGGGAAGGGAGGGCCCAGAGAACCTACCCTCAAATGTCCGGTTGACATGGACAGGCCCGTAGGGGGTCTTGAAGAGTGCACCCCGGGGGATGACAGCCACGGCCTTGTCAATCTGGTCAATGACAGACACCAGGCGGGTCTCTTCCTTGACCTGGACCTGGGGAGACAGGAGAGGGCCTGCTTCCAGGCGCTGTGCCCACCCTGCCCAGGTGCAAGGCCCCCCACACCCTCACCAGAGCTGCCAGGGCCCTGAGGTCATGCCAGGCAGACCCTTGTCCTCCCTCCTAGAGATTCCTCTCTGTCTTTCCCTCCTGTTTTCCCTTGTTCCCTTTCCTCACTCCCTCGCTGCCTTCCTCCTTCCCTTCCTTCCTTCTTTGAATAAGAATACAAACAAGTGATATAATATTTACAACTACAGAAGAATTGGGCATGGTGGTGATGCATGCCTGCAATCCCAGCACCCAGGAGGCTGAGGTAGGAGGACTGCCACAAGTTCAAGTTCAAGACCACTCTGGATTACAGAGCAAGACCTTGTCTCAAAAAATAAAGCACTACAAAACATTTAGTCTTTCTCTCTGATCCTTGAATTGCCCTCACTG
>PVJX010034210.1:0-19101 GCA_004027295.1 Dolichotis patagonum
AGGATTTCTTCTCCTGCTTTTTTTTTTTTTTTTTTGGTTTCCTGTTGCATGAAGTATTGTTTTCCATCCTTTGACTTTCAGTCTATGAATGTCCTTTTGGGTTAGATGGGTTTCTTGTAGACAGCATATGGTTGGATGTTGTTTCTTGATCCATTCTGCCAGTCTGTTTCTTGTGATTGGCGAGTTGAGGCCATTTACATTAATGGTTGTTACTGTTATATATTGGTTTATTGTTGACATGTTATCTTTCTGCTGTTGTGTCTTTAGCTTTCCATTCTGTTTAATTGTCTGCCTTGCTTGGTGGTTTTATCCTATGTGCATCTAGAATGTCTTTCAGTATTCTTTGTAGGGTTGGTTTGGTATTCATGAAGTTCTTCAGCTGTTCTTTGTCATGGAAGTATCTTATTTCTCCATCCATTTTGAAGGAAAGTTTTGCAGGGTATGTCAGTCTGGGTTGGAAATTGTTTTCCTTTAGGATCTGACATACTTCACTCCATGCTCTTCTTGATTTCATTGTTTGTGTTGAGGAGTCTGCCATGATTCTGATAGGTTTTCCTTTATAGGTGATCTCTCTTTTCTCTCTAACAGTTTTTAGTATTCTTATGTTGGATTTCTGGGATGGTGTTTATTATGTGTCTGTGTGTAGTTTTGTTTGGGTTATGGCTGTTGGAGTTCTATATGCTTCACTTATCCAAATGTCAGTTTCTCTTCTCATGTTCAGGAAATTTTCAGGTATTACTTCTGTAAATATCCTCCTGATATCATTTGGGCTGTCCCCTTCTTTTTCATTTATCCCTATTAATCTTATGTTATTTTTCTTTGCATCATCTTGCAGGTGTTGAATTGTTATTTCTTGATTCTTTGTTATTTTTAAAAGATCTTGTCTTTCCTGTCCACTGGCTGCAGTCTTATCTTCGAGGTCTGAAATTCTGTCTTCACTTTCATTGAGGTGGTTTTGGCAGCTTTCAATAGCATTTTTGATTTCCTGTATATCTTCTTGAATCTGCTTTATGTATTCTGTTTGTTTTATATAGTGTTCATTTAGGGATTCTATCTGTTTGCTTTGTTCCTCTAATTTTTTAGCTTGTTTTCAGTAGGTGCATTCACTATTTGTTCCACTGTTTTTATCAATTCTTCTTTTACCTGGCAAGTATTTCTGAATTGAATTTCTTCATACCTTTCCCTAGTTGCATCTTTATTTCATTTGATATCATTTCAGACATTTCAGGTGTATGGCTTCTTTTTTCTTCTATGTACATGGCTTCTAAGCTTTCTTGAGGAGGGCTGGAGCTTTGAGCCTGACATTTTGTCTTTTCTTTTGTCATTTTTCTATATTTCCTTGCTTTGAGCGTTGTTCCAAAGCTTCCTCTGCATGTGTAGTTAATTACCTCTCGCACCCTCAGTTCCTGGAGTGGTGGTGGCTCCCCCACAGGCTCTTGACTCCCTCTCAGGGTCCTAATTCCCCTCTGTGGGCTCCTGGCTCCATAAGTTGTAAGGCAGATGATGGGTATGGTCATCCCAGAGCCCGTGGAATCTCGGGTGGGCCGGGCTGCCGTCTTTTGTCCAGGCAGGTCTGCGGGAGGTTCCCTGTGGATGAAGGGTGGGCCTACAGGTCCCAAACAGTCAGGCTGAAATGCTGGTTTCCACAAAGCTCCCGGTCACAAACAGACCTAGCCGAGATGCCAGTCTCGGGGAAATTCCCTGCAGGTGAAGGGCGAGCCTACCAGTCCCAAACAGTCAGGCGGAGATGCTGGTCTCTGCAAAGAACAGCAGCCATTTTTTGCAATTTCTTTTGCAATTAAGTTTCAATTTCAGTGCACTATGATCAGATAATATGCATGGGATAATTTCAATTCCTTTGTACTTAGTTAAGCATATTCTATGGGCTAATATTTGGTCTATGGGTCATATATAATGACCCATGTGCAGCTGAGAAGAATGTGTATTCTGATGCCATTGGACAGAACACTCTACAGACATCTAGTAAGTACATTTATTCACAGGTTTGACTCAGTTCTACTATTTCTTTGTTGTCTTTTTGTCTAGTTGATCTATTGCTTTGTGACTATGGTGTGTTGAGTTTCCCCCATTACAATTATGTTATTGTACACTAGATTTTTCACATCTATTAGTATTTTTCTTATATAACTGTGTGCTCCAGTATTTGGTACATGTATATTTATGATTTTCATCTCTTCCTCTTGAATTTTTCCCCTAACAAGGATGCAGTGATCTTCTTTACATCTTTTGATCATTTCTGGTGTGAAGTTTAATTGCCTGTCAACAGAGTAGCTATCCCTGCTTTTTTCTGGTTTCCTGTACCATGGAGTATTGTTTTCCATCTTTAACTTTCATTCTGTGAGTTTCTTTTTGAGTTAAATGTGTTTCTTGTATACAGAATATTGTTGGATCTTGCTTCCTCATCCATCCTGCCAATCTGTTTCTTTTAATTGATGAACTGATGCCATTACATTGATGGTAATTACCAACATGCATTGGCTTATCTCTGTCCTGTTGTTTTCCTGTTGTTGGTTCCCTGCTTTTTGTCTTCATTTAATTGCTTGCTCTGCATGAGGGTTTGTTTCTTGTGGTGTTCTGGGAATTAGGGTCATTTTTGTCACTATCTAGAACACTTTTCAGTAGTCTTTCTAGAGTTGGTTTGGTAGACATGAATTTCTTCATGATAAAATTTAAACCCTGAAGAAACAGTTCTAGAAGGACCATACGTACATATGGTAAAAGCTATAAATGAGAAATCAATATCCAGCATCACATTTTAAAAGAAAATATTAAAATCCTCATAAAATCAGAAACAAGACAAGGATATCCACTCTTAGCTCTTTTGTTCAAAATACTGCATGAAACAGAGCAATTAGGCAAGAGAAAAAAACAAAAGGAACACATATAGAAAAAAGGAACTCAAATTAGCATGATTTTCAGATTATGATACTTTACATAGAAGAACTCCACCAAAAAACTCATAGAATTAATAACAAACTTCGCCAATGTAGCAGGATACACACAAAAACTACTAGCATTTGGGTACCACAACAATGACTGGAATGAGAAGAAAGTTATGAGAATACCATTCACAGTGGTATTAAAAAACAAAATACTTAGGAATTAACCTCATCAAGAAAGTGAAAGAACTCTATAAAAAATTTCAGACTGAAGAGGACATCAAAAAATGGAAAGGTGACCCTTGCTCCTAGATAGCAAAAATCAATATTATTGAAAATGACCATTCTCCAAAAATTGTTATACAGATTCAATGCAGTCCAATCAAAATACTAACAACAGAGAATATAGCTCAGCAGGAATACAGAAATATAGTTCAGCAGCACAAGTAACTTCCTGGCAAGTGTAAGGTCCCAAATTCAATTCCCAGTCCCCCTCCCCCAAAAATACTACCAGAATAATTCACAGATCTTGAAAAAAATCCTAAACTTTAGGTGGAACCATAAGAGACACAGAATAGCAAAAGCAATTTTAGGTAAGAAGAGCAAAGCAGGAACCATAGCAATATCTGACTTTTAACTATACTGCAAAACAATTATACTAAAACCAGCATAGTACTATAACCAAAAAAACCAGAAATGTGGATACATGAAACTGAATTGAAGATGTACAAAATACCCAGACATATTCAGCTATTTAATCTTTGACAAAAAGGTCAAAAGTATATGTTTGCAGAAAGAGAGTCTATTCAACTGATTCCCAGAAAAATGGGTATCTGTGTGCAAAAGGTTGAAATTGGAGCCTGTTGTAGTCAGAGGTTGTGAGGGGAACAATTTCAACCAGGACATAGAATTTATAATACTATTTTATTATGGTCGCCCAGAGTTAAATACAAGAAAGTGCAGGAAATCTATCCACAATGCTAAAGACCCACAATATTTATCCGAGGGCCTGGATCCCACAACAGTGTCCCATGAGTCCAGATGAAGACCTAGATCTCGTGGCAATGCCTGCCATGAGTCCAACCGGAGGTCTGGAGCCCATGACAAAGACTCACGCCAGTCCGTTTTACAGATCTGCACTGGGAAGGCCCAAAGATCAGTGGTGGAAGCTAGAAAGTCTATACCAGTGGTGTGAAGGAGCTGTGCTGGTAGGCTGAGGGTTCTACACTGGAGCTGAAAAGTCACACTCAAAATAAGGACCAGGGCTGCTGCGACAAGTATCTCAGCGACATGGAGGTCCTGAGGTCCTCCAATGATGAGAACATCTGAGTACGTGTCAGAAAGCCAGCATGAGGAGCTTCTCCTGGAGACTGAATAGCACACATCATCCCCTCCAGATCCAGGAAGCCATGCTCAGTGTAAGGACCAGAGTTCCCTCAAAGTGAACCGTAGCCACTCTCACTAACAAAATCCCAAGCTCCTCTGATGATAATGGCCAAACTCATACTGGGGAAGCTAGTCATGGTGAGCTCCTCCAGGAGAACCAATGGCTCAAAACAGCAGCACTTAGGAGAACCCACAACTCCCAGCTCTTCTTCTCCACGTCTCTATTTATGCTGGCAAATTTCCTCAGGTGGGCCATCTACACTTAGCACCATACTGATTTAATTCAGCTGGTGCTAAGTTGACCACTAGCTTTTAATCCATAACAGAGTCTTATTGCTTACCATACACTAAATTAAAATAAAAATGGATGAAAAATCTCAACATTAAAACAGAAAAATTAAACCTACTGAAAGATAAAACAGGTAAAATATTTGAAGACATAGATTTGGAAAGAATTTTGTAAAATCTGAATTTCACAGCAAGAACGAAGAAATGGGGTTATATTTTTGCTTGCACACAGCAAAAAGGTCAATCAATGGAATGAGGAGACAAACACCAGAATGCAAAATAATTTGCCAGCTACTCCTCAGGCAAAGGACAAATACCTAGAATATATGAAGAACTCAGAAATATCAAATCACCTAAAATGAAGATCCAGTCAAGAAATGTACAAGAAAAATGAACCCACACTTCACAGAAAAATACAAACATTCAACAAATATATGGAAAAATGCTTAACATCCCTGTCCATTATAGAAACACAAATTAAAACAATGCTAAGATTGCATCTTACTCTGGAAAGAATGGCAATCACTAAGAAACACAAATAAGAACAAATACTGGCATGAATGTGGTGAAAAAGGAACCCTTATTCATTGTTGGTAGGAATGTAACCTGATATAACCATGGAAACCAGTAAGGAGATTTCTCAAAGAATGGAAATTAGAAATTCCATATGACATAGCTATCCCGCTACTTGGTACAGTATCTTTCTCAAAGAGCTTAAGCCATCATACTAAGTGATAAATACATAGCATTGTTTAAAGGAGCACAATTCATAAGAGCTAAATCCTTAAAGAATCTTGTATACCCATCAACAGATAAGTAGATAAAGAAAATGTGGTATCTATATATAATGGAAGAGTACTCAACTATAAAAAATGACAAATTTAGACATTTCTAGGAGAATGAATGCACCTTGAAAATATGCCAGACACAAACCTAAGTATCATATTGTGTCTTTCATTTGAGTGAAGCAAACTACAAAAAAAGAGAATAGTAAAGAATGAATAGTAGGGGAGTAGGAGATGGATATCTTGCACTACAAAAATGATCCAAGGGAAAAAGTGTGAATGGTGAGGAAGGGAAGAAGAAATATGTGGAATAAAGATATGCCTTATATGGAAACCTAATAATCTCAAGTAATGTAAACATTAATTACATGCCATAACATGAACTAAGATTAATAATATTAACAAGATTTAAAAATAAGATAGAAATGGGAGAGGAGGGAGGAATGGGGAAGCAAGGGGAAAGGGATTACTAAAAAAATAAAAATAAATAAGCAATGGATGCACATGTAGCCACTTCCCAAGATGACTGTAAGCTGCATGAATAAATTTTTTTAAAAATTTAAAAATAAAGAAAAGCATACCATAAAATCCCCACCAAACTCAAAATAAATAACCCCCTTGGGGAAAAAAAAACAGTTAATAACATACCTCACACATTGGGAGAGTTAAACAGTTAATTATGTAGAAAATATTAAAACAATACTTGTCATGTGATACATGATCAATAAACCTTAGTCATCAACACCACCATCATCATTATTATTATTGTTGCTAATAATGTCATAATTTAAAAAACTATTACACCCTTACCAACTTCAAAGCCTTATGTGAAAATCAAATGAGATACTAATTGGCATAGTATTTTTGAAAAGTATTTATTGAGTATCAAAATAATTTATAATATTATTCCTGAAAAATTCTCATGTGTATATTTTAAATAAAACTAATATTAAGCATTCAGTGAGTCCTAAATGGATACACATGATAGGTAAATCTCTTCATAAAGATATGATATTTTTCATGATTTCATAAAGAGATGAATGATTTTTTTCAACAAGAAGACCTTGTATAAGTCAGTTGGCTGAAAGAGGAACACACTTGCTCACCCTGATGTTCGTGCAACATGCCACAAAATTGACTTAAAGTATAACTTTTCATTAAAATGATACAACTGAGAGGAGAACACAAGCCAGTATTTTTCTTGGCTAGAATCCTTGGGAACACTGAATACTCCCACATAAATATACCATTATCATATTCTCTTATGTAAATGCTTATTTGTCTTCTTTTGAGATACCATTTTTGCAGAGCAAGGTTATTGAAAACATTTTAAAAGCTCTCCCACAGTTCTTCAATAAGGTCAAATGGGGCTGGGAAATATGCTTGTTTTTGCTAGACAGTAGGAGGAAATGACTTATTTAACGTTTTAAAATATGAACACTGGTTTTTATTGATGAAACACAAGCTAAACACATCTCAGGGTTGCTGTATCTGGTTTGGTTTCACTTGTGAGACCTAAAGTATTCCTACCTATGATTTGTCTGGCCTTAGGCCAAGGACTGGAGAAGAAATGCAAATAAGATATTAGCTTTTAGTTTGAATGTGTATATTATGCAGTTAAGTATTGGAAACAGAGAGGTAATTCGGCAAACACCGAACAGTTTAATGAATATTTGAATGGTTCTATTAAGAAACTGCTATAGAAACACAAGAGTATCCTGTAATCCTGATGGATGGGGTAGAGGGAATGAACTATGCCAGAGAGAAATGTTATGGAAGCTGAAATTTGTAAGAAAGGAAACTAAAGAGAGCCCACTCAGGAAGAAGGACCAGTACTGTCAGAGAACGGAATTGTGTGTGATACGTGGGTACGTGAAATGAAGTCCATTGAGGGCAAGGCTTTTGTTTTGGTCAATAAATATTTATTAAAAGAACTTCAGGTGTTCCTTATGTTTAGAGCAAAGGACGTTTCAGAGTAGAAGTAAATTTAACTGACGCCCTTTTGGAGCCTTGCATGATGGGTTATGGCATTGCTGCTTTACCTGAGTGTGCTCTTGCCAGGGATCCTGTGGAAGGAAAGTGGAGAGAATCTGTGTAAGTACCGTGCACTAGCTGATTGTGTCACTAGAAATCCCAGCGGGGACAACCTGGAAGGCAGACATCTTCCAGAAAGGACAACTGGTTAGAAGACTGAGGCATTAGTTCAGGTGACAAGACCCTCACCCATGATAAGTGAAAGTAGAGGATACGAACCTATGAAGAGAAGTTGAAAGTGGATCATTAGTCGAATGTGCTCAGTGGAGGATTAAGCTGAGAGAGCGTAGATTTGTGCTGTCCAACATAATAACCATAGTGGATGTGCTACTAATGAACACTGGGTATGTCCAGTACAATTTGTGATGTGAGATAAATACAACATATATACTTAGTTTTGAAACTCAATATGGGAAAGGAAATCAAAATATCTTTGTAATTTTGAATATGATCATGCTGAAATTATAATATTTTATATAAGGTAGATTAAATAAAATACATTCTACAATTAATTTCAATTGTTTTTTGCTTTTTAAAATGAGACTGACGGAAATTTTAGCATTTCCTATCTTGTTCATATTTGTGGTTAATGTCATATTTGTAATGAACAGCACTGATCCAAAATGCTTAGGGGTCTGTCGTGGGGAATTTAGTGAATATGTTGTTGTTCAACAAAGCTGAAAAGACAGGAAGTAAATTCTGGAGACATCATTACGTGTTTTAATTTGACACATTTTCTTTGAAGTGTCTGTGAGGCATCCATGGAGACTTATATGTACTGTTAATATATTAAATAAGTGTTGGAGGCTCGGGAGAGAGACTAGATGGAAACTGTCCACTTGAAATAGATGTAGATGTCTTGTTCAAGCACCAATACTCAGTATTTATCTTAGATCAAAAATTTAACCTGGTACTTTGCATATGCTTAATTCCCTCAGCACTTCTGAGCCCTTTTGTATTATTATTATCATTATTGCTATTTCCCAATTGAGAATGAGGTTAGTATAAGCTGCCAAAATTGTTGACATTTCTAATGATGCTTAGACTCTTGGTCTATGCTTTGGAATGGGCTCATTCTGAGGCATAGCATACTTTCTCTGAGACATGAAGTAGAAGTCATTTGCCTCCAGGGTCACTGCTGTGCCCTGGAAGTGATCCTGAGGCTCTCAGAATTATCTATACATCATCTCCACCATGCTGACATCTTGTGATTGATATAAGCAAGTGTCAGGGGATACCTTTACTGCAAAGAGATCTATTTCCTTAAGGGAGCTGTGACTAAGGTTTCATGGCCTTTTCATACTCTTATCCAGGAATGAGGTGCTAGAGTGTGGAGGCATACTGGGGGTGTGACTGGGAAGAGTATGATTCCTCCAGTCTCTTTTCACTTTTGAATCATTGGTTGAGCATCTTTCTTCTGCTACGCTGTTCTTTCATGCAGTTTTTGCCTTGAAACCAGCTGCTATGTATCACAACCACTTAAACTGTGTTCCAAAATAAAACTTTCCTCTTTTAAATTGGAGAATTTGTAGGCCCATATCTTATATATTGAGTAACTACTTTAAAGATAATAATATGCAATATATTAACTATTGTTATTCATTTATCACCTTGTTATCAAATTTTGTTTTACCTTCTTTTCATAAAATTTTGAAAAATGATAAATTGCATGAGTTGGGTTTTTTGTCCTAGGAACAGGAAAGTGACTAATATAGAAAACTGGTACTGGTAGTGAAGTTGTTCCTATGACCACATGATTATGCAGTTCAGAAACCTTTGGGACTGGCTTTCAGAAAGAATTTTGAAATGTTTGGATAAGGACATGCAGGCTAGAGAAGCCTTAGAATGTTATGAGCAGTTGATACAAGTTAAAGTTCTGAAGACCAGAATGCTGATAGGAGTATGGACAGCAAAGGCCAGGCTCAGAAGGTTTCACTTGGGAGTAAGAATTTCAGTGGTAGTTGGACTAGAGGTCATGTATGTACACTCTGGAAAAAAAATGTGTACACTTTGCTCATGTCCTAAAACTTTGTAGGAGACTTATATAGAGGGAAACAAACTAATTATTCTGGTGAAAGAAATTCAAGGAATCCTAATGTTCAGGCTGTAGCATGGATACTGCTGATTGCTTTCAATTGGATCTGCATTAAGAATAAGGGGCAAATGACAGTACTGAATGATTTAAAACTTCTGCAGTTTGGTCAAAAGGAAGTGGTCCCAAATTTGGGACATGGGAGAATGTAGTTGCTAAAAAATTAACACTAAAAAGAAGCTAAGTGCATTGCGCAGAGATAAGGAAAAAGATACCTTGACTTCATCTCAGAGATCAGTAAAACTCCACACATCGTAGGCTGAAAGGTGAAAAAGTAAGTCTTTTATATAAGAGAGTCCTTGGGACACCTGCTAATTGAAGGATACTTAGAGAAGTATATAACTGAGTTCAGCCATCTATGAGCCCAGATGCAGTGGTAGCCGTGGAAGCTGACCCTGACATTATCACGTTATGCTGGGTCTTCAGGCATGCAGGTTATATGAGTTATGATGTCATGGTCATGGAGATTTCCTTGCAGTTTTCAGGAAATGGTGTAGGTGGCCAGTCAGAAGTGTATAACAGGGTCACAGTCATTGCCAGGATCTCATGAGCAGATAATGGGTGAAGCTGTGGGAATGAAGGTGAATGTTTAATGATGACCTCAAGAAACTGAAGGTGCCAAAAACAGGGAAGCTGCTGAGGAAAGTTGCAGGTAGTGAACAGAGCAGCCAAAGTGAATATCCATGTTGGCTACAACTGAAAATGCCATGGGTGGGGGTGCGATCAGGGGAAGGGAGTGCCCCAACCTCTGGATCTCATGTCATACTACAAGTAGTACTGGGTACCGGCCAGGCAGCTAAAGGATTTAATTGTTGGCTGGGTATTGGTTTTATGCTCTGCCACTGTATGTAGGAAATATTTAATTTTTTAATTTTACAAAGATTCACAACTAAGAATTTACCTTGTCTCAGAAAAGATGAGACTTGGATTTTTCAGCAATGCTAGAATTGTTAAGACTTTAGTGACTTTTAGAGGTGGACTAAGTGCATTTTGTATAATGAGATGGACATGAGGGTTTTACAGGGTTAGGGAGAGAATGTTATGGTTTAGGTCTAAAATATCCTTCACAAATCTCATATTTGTAGCTGAGACTTGATCAGAAAGGGAATGTCAAAAGGAGCAGGAATGGAAAGGGTGTATTCTCAGTCTCAGCTCCTGCCTTCTCTCTCTGCTTTCTGGCCATTACGTGGTGAAGAAATTTCCTCCGTCATGCTGTTCTTGCATGTGGTTTCTGCTTTTGAGCCAGGCAGTCACGAACTCAACTTACTGAAATTGTGAGACAAAATAAACCTCTCCTCATTTAAACTGGGATGTTAAGTGTATTGTCCCAGCAATGTAAAAGTGACTAAGATACTCTACTCTGAAGCTAAACAGTGACCAATGGAGGGCTCACCAAACATACAGCTCCTAAACTTACCCACAGAACTGGACTTACTCACTGATCCTTCTACTTTGATCCTGAGCTGTATACTCTCATTGCTGTGCTTTATGAAATCAGAAGAGTTATTCTCTTCTAACTGCAATAATCATCATCTAACTTCCATCAGCAGAAGCAGCAGAGGAGAAAAACTTCCATCACCACCTCTCTTAACAACAGAATTCATGTGAAAATATCTTATCTGTGCAGACATGCATCCACTTTCTTTTGACAAAAAGAAAAGAATTAAGCTAAGTACTCAGCATTAACCACGAAAAACAACATTTGGAATCTTTTGTTTTCTCTACCAGGGAAACAGCAAAATGAAAATCCTGTAGGAAGCCATTTGACCTTCTAATCCTCCTGTGAGCAGATGGAAGTAGAAAATATGCTAAGGAAGTACTTACACCTGGATAGATTTAGATTATTTTTTAGCATTAGAACTTCTTCATGTTTTATATTTCTTTGCAAAATATAGACAATGTACAAGTGTAGGGGAGATTAAATTACAGACAGAAGTTACCCAACATCAACAATAAAGTTAGGAAGGGGTTGATATTAATGAGGTAAAGGAAGTGGAATTCCCCAAAAAGCTGCAGACAAAATGTTTAGGAAGTCTTCTTCAGTAATTTCTGTTTCTTAGGAATCCTTAAATTCTCCCTTCCTAAAGGTGAATATCTATCTATACAGTAAGTAATTAGGTGCTGTCTTCATTACTTTTCTCTTGTTGCTGAGACAAAATACTTGGCATCCAAGTTAAAGGGGGAAAAGTTTTATTTGGCTTACACTTTGTAGAGGTGTTAGTCCGTAATAAGCTGTCTCCAAGTCAGAAGAAACAATTCATGCTGGGCACAAGGTAACAGAACAATGAGGGAGACAAACAAAAATAAGCTTCTTTCTATCCTTTATATTGTATCCAGGCTACCAGGTTTAAAGTGGTGCCAAATCAGTCAGTGGACTTACTTAGTAATCACCCACCCTGAATTTTCACACCGTTAATCCTAGCATTGCAGTATGAATAAGTCACACTCTAGATTCAGTCACCTCTGAAAAAGCCCCACCCATGAATGATGAGGCATCAGCATGACATTCCACCTTTGGCTTGCCAAAGGCTGAAGTGCAGCCTGTTATGAAAAAGGTATTTAGTCTACTTCTAAGAATTGACAAAGTCCTAACAGCTTCAGCATTGCTGAAAAGTCCAAGTCCCAAGTCTTCTCTGAGATTTAAGGCAAAATCCTAGCTGTGAGCCTTTACACAAATGAAAAGGAATTTAAACACGTCTAACATTAAATAGCACAGGATGGACACTACCATTCCAAAAGGTACAAATAGGGGAATATAAAGAAATGGGACTAAAGCAAGTTCAAAATCCAGCCTGGAAAACATTAGGTCCATGTCTAGTATCTAGTATAACCAGTGGTAAGATGTGAATTCCAAAGAATTTCAGTGGCTCTGACCCTATAGCACTTTCAGGGATTGTAGCTCTCAAGATTTCTCTCTTGGGCCAGCTTTGCTTCCTTCTTGCAGTTTTCCTCAGATAAGAAGCCATGTCCTTGGCTTCTCCACACACCTCCTGGGGTCTGTAATCTACTATCAGCTTCACACCCACACTGCCTTAACACACTGCCTTCTCAGGGGCACAATTTGCCCTGCACTCCAAGCCTTTCTCTGAAATCTGGGTAGTAGCCTTCCTGACTCCACAACTCTTGCATTCTGTGTATACCTAAAATCAGCACCAAGTGGATAATGCCAAAGTCTGCCACCAGATGGAGTAGTAGCCAGGGTTCCTTCTCTCTTGGTTGTAGAAGTCAAGTGACTATGAATCAAATCCTGAAGAACGATTTCCCCAGGCAACCCCCATTCAGGAACATGGTGCACAGGGGCTGTCTTTATAAAATAGTCTTTTACCTATGCAACTCTAAGACTGCAAAAGTGGGAGTTGTGTTGGTTCTTCTGATGTCCTCAGCCCATCTTTTCTATTTTCTTCTTCTAAAATATTTGGATTTTTCTTGCTAGTCTCTTCAGCAACAGATTTCTCATCTGTTCCATCTTTGCAGGCCATAGCTTCTTTGGATTTTCCTTTCTGACAAAATTCACATTGTTTGAGTCATTTGGCTTGGCTTTTTGCTCTTGATTCACAACATACATCTGGTTAAAGCCCCAACAGTAGCCATGCCACCACCTCAATATTAGACTGCCTTGAAATTTCTTCTGCCAGATTAATTAGTCCACTGCCCTTAATCTCAGTCTCAGACAGTCTCTGGACATAAGCAAAATGTGTACAAACTTTCTACCAAAGGATAGCACACATTGTCTGGAGTCCAACAGTCAGTGCAGTACTTTTTTCTGGTAGAAACATCCAGGCCTGGTCTTTACTGGCAGGATTTCTCTCAGCCTTCTGGTCCTCTGAGGTCAGACTAGAATCTCCCATCAAGTACCACCTAAGATACTAAGAAGCTCCTACTCTGCTTTTTCAGCCTGCATTGCCAAATCTTTCCAAACTCTTCTCACAAGCTATTCCCAAAGGCTCCTGAACCACATTTTCAGGTATAACAAACACAAGGATTTCATTTTTCTGGTACCAAATTCTGTTTTAGTTACTTTTCTCATTGCAGAGACAAAATGCCCAACATCCTCAAATTAAAGAAGGAAAGACTTATTTAGTGCACACTTTGTAGAGGTTTCAGTCTGTAATTGGCTGGTTCCAAGGCAGGATGGGCATGCCAGACTGGCATTGCAGTGGGAAGCAGTTTGTGGCAGGCATAAAGTGACAAAGCAATAAAGGAGACCAACACAAGCCTCTTTCTGTTCCTTACATGGTATCCAGGCTACTGGTGTTTAGGTGGCTCCAAACCAATCAAGGGACTGATTTAATAATCACCTACCTTTAACTTTTGCCATTGGACCATGAATCTGTCACCCATTCTAGATTCAGCCACCTCTGAATAAACCTGACCTGTGACTCATGAAGCTTTGGGGGACACCTAGACACAAGCCATAACAAGTACTATTCTCTTTGGTGCTTTATCATTTGTAATTTCTTGCAATTTTAGTTTTGTTATGCTGTACCATGGAAACTTCAGATTATAAGTGTGAAAATTTTGTTGAAAC
Source organism: Dolichotis patagonum (assembly GCA_004027295.1). Taxonomy (NCBI): domain Eukaryota; kingdom Metazoa; phylum Chordata; class Mammalia; order Rodentia; family Caviidae; genus Dolichotis; species Dolichotis patagonum. Next base: position 14,014 of record PVJX010034210.1, read on the forward strand.
CTGAGTGGTTATAAAGTGCCATCTGCCTGACATTTTTATCAGTCTTTATAAAACTTATCTTCCTTACATATAAATTAGAAAAATAATGATAATTACATCAATGAGTTTCTTTGAGATTCAATAATAAAATTTTTAAATTACTTGTATACTGATCACTGGCAGAGATGATTCTCACCATTCATAGCACATGAATTTCCCCTTCCATAGTAATCAACGGGACATAAATATCTACCAATGAACTGCATTTCCACAGTAACAAATGGGACATAAATATCTTCCAATGAACTGCATTTCCTACCTTCCTTACATCTAGAATGGGCCATACTAGTCCTCTAACCAGTGGAATATGAATAGAAGTATGGCACTTTTAGCACTAATTGGTGAAGCTTACCTGTATAGCCTTCTTTTGCTGGATGATATCCAAATAACTTTGGACTAGAAATAGATTATTTACTTAATTTAACCCTTACATGGGAGCTATCCAAACAGCCCACTCCATTTATTACTTTTTGGAGAAAAGAACAAAGAAATTTTATTGTGCCAAGACACTGATATTCTAAGATTACTTGTTATAAAGTTACCACAGTCTGACTAGTAGATATATTTAATTTTATTTCCACAGATGAACCACTTCTATTATTAAACTAATTGCAAACATTCCATAATTTTCATTATATAGCATTCCCACCACAGAAGTGATAGGCTTTAACCTCAGTTATTATCAATAAACATTTCTCATGAAGTTTTCATCAAGTAGGCAGAAAAGTGTCTAAGAACACTATAAATTTTATAAGGTACAAACCCTATGTACCTCTTTTTTGCAACTTTATTAGTATACAATTGAATGATACATTGATCAAGATAGAATCACTGTTACATAGCAAAACACCTAAAATCTCAGCATCTTAACACATTAAAACTTCAGTTATTGCTTTTGTATCAAATCAGTGGGATTCTTTGGTGGACTGTTTTCCAAGTGGAGATTTGGGGGGAAAGAATCCTTTCATATTCTGTATCTACCATCTCAAAGATGGTAGTGTCCTCTGTATCCTCTTAGTGTCCTCTGTGGCATCATATTTATATCTCTAGGAAATGTAGGAAGTCACACAGGATCATTAGAAAAGATTTCACTGACTCAGCCTGAAGTGCTGTATTTCATTTTTGTTGCATTCCTTTGGCCAGAACTGTGCATGGTCACATCTAGATAAAAAGAAAGTTGAAAAATGTAGTCTAACTACATATGCGGAGGGAATGTATTAGTATATAGTTAGTGCGGTAACAAACTATTGCTAATTTAGTAGATTAAAACAGAAAAATTTTATTATCTTTTAGTCCTGCAGGTCAGATTTCTTAAAATTAAAGTGCTGACAGAGCTGCATTTCTTCTTGAGGCTTAACCAGGGAATACATTTCATTGTCTTTTCCAATTTCAAGAGGTCACTGTATTTATTGACTCACGGGCCCACCACATTCAAAGACAGCATTGCAATATCTTCAGTATCTCCTCTCTCCTCCATCCTCCCCTCTTCCTTTCTCTCCCTCTCCTCACCTCCTCTATTCTCTCCTCCCCTCTCCTCTCTTTTCTCCTGCCCTAGCATCACATCTCCTTCTCTTAATCTCACTTTCTTCTTATTGAGATTATTATGATTGTGTTCAGCCAACATAGCTAATCTAGGGCAATCTTTCCATCCAAACACTCTTACTCATATACAACTGTAGATTTCTTTTCTCTACATTAGGTCACATATTCAAGGATTCTGGGGATTAAGATGCAGTCATCATAGACCTCATCTGTCAACCATGAGATGGAGCAGCATGTGGTAAATCTATAGGGTTTCTCATAGCAGATAAATTAACTAGACAGAAGATAAAAAGAATTGCTTATGTAGATAAGGATATTACCTTTGATTTTCTTTAAGAGATAACAGTTCCTTAGCAAAATGATTAAAATGTAAAGAAGAAATACTGACTGGAAAATTCAAACAAAAGTGAAACAGGTTCAAGTCAGAAAAAACAGGGTAAGTGTCCAGCTCCTGGAACTGAGTATCAGTGTAAGAATTCATAAAAAGAACGAGACAGCAGCCAATTGCTAAATCATCTTTGGCTGACTCTCTTCTCTACAAAAGCATATGCATCTCTGCCTCTTGAAATTTCTTTCAAGATGCAAATTATGTAGTGCCTCAAGGTCTTGAACATAAAAAAAATCCAAATTTTTATTGCAGAACATCACCAAAAAGGGCAAAACATGCTTAACACTGTTAATATTATAAATCATAATTTAAAAATATCTGTGTTTGCAAAGAGGCTTTCATAACACTAATTAAAATATCCTTATTAACTTTTGGCAAGCAGCTCCTGTTATTAATTTGTGAAAAAGAGAGCTAGAAGATTGGAAATATTGAAAAATAGATTTTGCAAAAAAGAACAATTTATGACTACACTATAAATGAATTGAATATGGAACCATGAGAATGAGAATTCTAGTTAATTCTCAACCTTGCAGTATTAGCAATATTATTACATGGAACTTTAGAAAATAACATGACTTTATCTTCTCAAATGCTGAATCTGAATTTCATGGTTCTTTTTCATTCTCATAAGGATAATTTTTGGATACCCTGGGTCAGGGTTCTTAGTCACTGATAATAGAATTTGTAACTGTTCATCAAAAGGTGATGTAAGATTATATTTTTTACAGATCCAGGTCTAGCTGTTACTTAGTGATGAACAACAAAGTCAAATGAAACATACAATCCTTTTGGACTCTCTTACAAGCACCACTGATGATATTACCAATCACTCAACAAGATGATACCACAGCCTAGACTGCAATATGTTCCCTATAGCCCAGAATAGCCAGACACCTGCTTGACAAAAATTGAATATTCTCACAAGTTACTGCTTACGTTTGTCCCTTTCTCTCTAGACATGTAGCATTGTACTTTTATGACCAGCTGTGGATTTCTAGCTTCATGTAAGTTTAACATGTTATTTTCAGCTTGACAGACTATACAGCCAGAAAAATAAGATAGAATCTGTATTGAGTCAGATAATCTACAACAGATGACGTTAAGTATTTGACTTTCCTTTTTGGAATGCACATGCTCACACAAAACAAAGCAAAATAACTAGGGACATGATTTGGTACTGTGAGTTTTTGTCACAATAGACAACGAGTGATAAAAAATACATAAGATTTTGAACACATCCTTTTGCCAGCTTCACCATGATTCCATATAGTATCTATTAAAGATGGGGACTTGCTACTGCCCCCTACTGGATGACTCTGTCTTCATTTTATTGTACTGCTATATCTACCTCAGTACTTACTCTCATAAAGGGGGAAAATATAAAACCTTTGCTCTCAAAATTGCTGAACCTGTGTGTCATGCATGGAGTGAAAGAGGATAGCAATCAATGCACTCCAGATATTAAGAGTCTAGCTGCATCCTTCTTTCTATTAATCGGTTGATGTCATTGTAGACATGAATCATTCATGTAACCTGTCAAGGAAATGGAGAAAAAGAGAATTTTTGTTATACACATTCATAGAATACTCAGAAATTTATAAAGAGCTTCCCTCCTCTATCTAAAAAACATTGACAGTTAAGCAGCTATATGAGAAAAGAAAGATGATTATTTCCACTTTCAGAGCATTGAAACTGAGGCTTAGACTTAATTGTCCACAGTTACAGAGCTAGGAAAGAACAAAAAATAAAGCAGGCAAGGGAAAATAACCACTAAAATAAAACCCCAAATCCTTATTATCAAATGACAATCTAGTTCTTTTTGGATTATTCAAGTTTGCATTATACTTAAGAGAAAAGGAAATATTAGAGTATCCATTTAGAATCTTCTGTGTAGTATGTACCATTTTAGACAATGTGTTTTGTCAAATTTACTTAAAAGAGTTTATTGACATTGGTGTTATTACAGACAAGGACAAAAATTTGGGTAAGTTCCAGGGTCTAATTCTGTCTTAGTTATTTTTTACTCGTTGCTGAGACTCGTTTGCTGATGCCCAAAGTTACAGAAGGAAAGGTTTATTTCTTACAGTTCTTGGAGGTTTCAGTACATACTCAGTTGGCTCCAAGGCAGGGCATGGTAGCCGCAAATAGCAAAGCGGATCAGCAAGAGAGAGAAACACACCTTCATCCCACCATTACATTGTATGCTGGCTCCACCCATGGGCGGGTGCAGCTCTCACACCACCAATCCGAGCACTAGACAACAAACCAATCACAAATGCTAGATTAGGTCGAGTCCATAATTCATGAGGCTTGGGGGCCACTGACATAAACCAAACTCCTCCAAATTTCAAAGTTTCAAACCAAACTCCTCCAAATATTTTGATCTTTATAAGGAAAATTTCTCCCAAATTCATAGTAAAGCACATGTCTGTGAGAAAGAGAAGGAAAGCACAAGTTATAATGAGGCTTTTCCAGCTCTACTAGTTTACTGTACTCACAACTCAAGCTTAAGTTCACCTCAATGTCCCTGCTACTGACCAATTATGTCCATGTTGCCTGATTTTTTTTTATTTAAAAGAGACTAAAACAAAAGGGGGCAGTACAGAGCAGATCAGAACAAGACAACATAGGCAACACAGTACTTTATATTAAGTCAACTGGACATCGACAGTATCTAACACCATATCTCTTACTCTGCTATAGTTGAGCATAGTTTCAATTACAATAATATCAAACATAACACAATAGTATAAAGCCATGCATATAGTGAAAGAATTACAGGGCTCTCTGAACCAAATAACAGAAAATGATCAATGGGTACTATAATATCTCATTTTTGATAAAAAAGACAAAAATTTGTTTGAACTATCACACATATTCAAATTCCAATAAGACACAATGTGGTAGATAGAACCAATGGGAATAGAACAAAAAAAGCACGGTAGGACTTCTAAGAAGGATAATATTAAATCAGCAATAGCTGTCATAATGTTTTCTTCAAAACAGCTGTTCATATCATCACGTATGATATAGTCAAACAAAACAGGATAACACCATTCCAACTGATGATTTAAAACTTTGAAAGACTTCAAAGCTATGAGATGGGGCCTCATGCTTAC
>PVJX010034211.1:0-19103 GCA_004027295.1 Dolichotis patagonum
GAGTTCGGTGACAGCATCCCCGCAGCCACTCCCCTCTGCTACCAGCCCAGCCTCTCCTGGCGACCTGACCCCCTCCACTGCGGACAAGGTCAATGGGAGGGAAGCAGAGGAGGCGTGGCTTCCCGCGGGTTGGGTGGGTGGGGCCGTGGCCAACCCCGTGAAGGGTGCAGGTGACAGGTCACACAGCAGGACAGGTCACAGCAATGGGCTCTGCGGCAGGGGCCCCCACCTCAGCACCCAGTCCCGGAGGGTGCCGAGGTCCCTTGCTCAGTGCAAAGGCCTCGGTGGGAACACTAGCATGTGATGCTTCCAAGATTCACAAGACCAAATAAGCCCAAGCATTTTGTTTAGAGAAAGAACTGGTGGAAAAATTGATTCAATAACAAGAAAACAACGCTCTGCTTTTTATTCAGTAGGAAACATTCCTTCAAACTTTGAGTATTATATTTCTTTTAAAAATCTTCCAAGGGAGGATAAAGTTTCATTGAGGATTAGAACAACTGGCTTTAAAACATCACGTTCTGGAAAGTTAAATGGTCTGCCTCGAAAAAGAAAGAGCGGTTGAGAAAAATGCTTAGTCACCGGGAAAGAGAGGTTGGTGGGGATTTCTGGAAACTAGAAACAGAGGCGGAAAGTTCGGAAAAGGAAAATGACTGAAATGGAATACGCCTGAAAAAAACATTTGCCTGACCCCACTGAGAAATCCATGCCGTACATGGTCACGGCATGGGGGTCAGCTCTGGGTGACATCGGGAAAAGCCAGATCCGTGCCACATCTTTCTCAGCTGTCTCCAGATCTGACCTCCCTCCCCACCCCATCCTCCCCCAGGCCTCTTTCTGCCCCAGACCCTCAGGGGGTGCCCTATCCTACCCCTTTACACTCTGGTTCCAAGAATCAGGGAGGCGTCTTAGCAGTTCATGGGAGTTAAAGTTGAAAATGACTAATAAGCCTTAACCTCTTAGCACTTGAGGGAAGGTTACCTACCGTATCTCAGGTAGCAGTGAGTTTTTAAAGCCGATCATCAAACAGAATCCTGCAATTGGGTGGAGCAGCACTGTGGGAGGAAGGAGGTTCCTGTGAGAGCAGGCAGGCCAGGCCTCCCAGCACAGGGTCCCCTGGTGCCACCGTGAGCTGGCACTGACCATGTTACCCAAGTAACAGCACTCCGGGGAAGCAGCCCCCTTAGAAACAAACCAAACCCAAAGCGTGGCATGGTGGTGCAGTACAGGTGGAGGAACCCGCGGTGCTGCTCCATTTCAGCTCCCGAAGGACAGAGAAAACACTTACTCTGCCTTTATCAAAACCTAGAAAAACGACACCAAAAAACCCATAGAATTTTGATAACTTCAATAGCTATCAGAAATTGCTCAAAATAAGAAAGAAGGAACAAGAGCAAAATTCAAGGTCCATCTTTGACACGAGGTGCACCTGCGGCCTAAACACCGCCCTTGAGAAACCAGAAGATGGACCTCGCTGATGCAGATAGATGAAAAATCCCAAATAAACACAACAGAGAGGCAGCTACCAAAAACGAATTCATCACAATCAAGTAGCAATTATCCCAGGAATAAAATAAAAGCCACCAGCCCGGGGGCATAGCTCGGTGGTAGGGAATGTACTTAGCATTCTCACACTCTGAATTCGATCTTCAGCACCACAAAAAAGGGGGGGAAACTATGAATATACCATATTAACCTTTTAAAGAAAAGTTTTAAGCATGGTAGGATATGTCTGTAATCCCAGCACTGAAGAGGTTGAGGCAAGAGCATAGCCCTGAGTTGGAGCCCAGCCTGCACTACATGGCTAGACCCCGTCTCAATAAAAGGAAGGAAAAAAACCAGGTTTTTATATCGTCTTAATAGATGCAGAAAAAATATTCACTAAAATTGAATGCTTATATATGAGATAAATGAAAATTATCCCAAATTAGCAACAGATATCTTTTTAATTTGATGAAAGTCATTAAAATTAGAGCAAATATATATAACAAAAAAGCTATTAAAATCAAAAATAGTACAAAGCCGACTATTAATTAAAGTCAGAAATAAGATACAGATGGCTTCTGTCATTGCTTCTGCTTAGCACTGGTCACAGGCCTTAGGCACATAATACGGCAAGAAAAAGAAACAGCAGGAACCAGATCTGAGAAGGAATGATTCACCGATGCATGGAAATCCACGAGGATCTACAGAAAAACCACCAGTGCTACTAAGGAGACTGGGCAAGGTTACAGGACTTAAAAGCAATTCTTAAAACAATTAGCTTTGAAATATGTCACTAAAACTCAGACAGGAGAAGGATTTTCCTCCTGTAATAGCAATAGAAACTAGAACTGAAATGGCTACAAACCCAGTAAAAGTTACAGCAGCTTGTGTGTCACTGTTTACTACACGTCATTAACAGGAAAGAAGACCGTGGTTCACAATAACGGCTGAGCCGTATCTGCAGATGCAAAGACTCAGTCATAAAGACATCAAGTCTCATGTAAAAGTATGAATTAAAAATATGAATTAAAAGCTATTACAATAAAGATTCCAAAGGGGTTTTATAGAATCTGGCAAACTGATCTGAAGTGAATATAGAAAAATTCTGTAGCAAATGAGCTCAGGGGTTTTTGAAAGATGATTTGCCAAACAGCCAGGCGTGGGGGTGATGAAATTTCTGTCTATAGAAAACAGTAAGAACCAAACTGCAACTGAGGCACCAAGACCAGCGGCCAGACGAGGGAAAGCAGTGCGTGGGTCAGTGACACGTGTGTTCTGTGTGGGCAACCCAGGCTTCTCTCTCCTGGCCTAACTTTCAGTAGCATATTTCCTGACAAACTCAAATCCCCACCCTCAGCCATGACTGTCACAGTGAAAACACTTGACACGTGTGACAGCCGTCAGTCTCCTACACGAATTTTCTCACTTCCTCCTCTCTTCTTAAAACACAATCCCATTGAGGGTGTTTTGAAGGCTGTGGTTCTCCCGCGGCGCTCTGAAAATTCCCATCCAAGGAAAGCAGGGTTTAGGGTTAGTTTACTTACCAGCGTGGTTCTCTGTGTTTGGAAGATGCATTTCTCCTGTATCATATTTTTCGCAAGCCAGCCTTTGATAGAAGAATGGAACAATAACAATAGCAAATGCACAGCAACAAGAACTATAATGAGCATTGGTTTCTTCACATAGAAGTATGCTCTCAGCTGTGTCATGCATAACTATTTTCCGTGGCTCTTTAAGCAGATAAAACCTGCTTGCTCAATTGTGTTTAATTTAGAGAAAATTCAAGACATTGAATACATTCACACACTGAAAGAAAATGCAATGTTTGAATCATCAAAAAGTTACGAAAACTCTGACTAGACCAATGACAGGCAATGAAATAGAAGTAGTAATAAAAACTCAACCAATAAAGAAAAGCCCAGGACCTGAAGGATTCACCACAGAATTCTACTAGAACTTGCAGGTCAATATAACACCAGTATTCCTCAAACTCTTAACAGAAATGAAAGGGAAGGAGGATACAAAGTCACTGCTGGAAGCTACATTACCTGATTCCAAACCTGAGAAGACTTAAGAAAAGGAAACCACAGGCCTATCTCCTTAATAAACATAGATGCAAAAACCTCAGCAAGACACTCACAAACAAATGCCACAAATCACTAACACAAGCCAACCCCCTCGGCCATGCAGAGCCTCAGTGGGCCTTGCAAGGATGATCTACTCTCTGCTTCAGGGGTGTTCTCGGGGACCTGTCTCCTGGGACATGTGCCTGAAGAGAAAGAAGCCTCGTTCTCTTCCTAAGGAAAGCCTTCCCGCTCAGCCACGTGCAGCCATGCCTGCTTCGAAAGGGCTTTCACAGAAATCCTGCTGGTAAGCAGCATTTGTGGCCACTACGAATCTGCAGTTCCAAATGCACAACAATGCATGGAACTTTCCTTACAGCTAGAGACACAGGGATACTGAAAGACGGAAAAATTGTCTAACATCTCACACACAGTAAATGACAAAATTTAGACAGTAACACAGCCAAACTTTCTTCCAACCGAAAAGACCTGTCACCCAGTAAGGACCAACTTTTCCGCCTGTGAGAGGGGCTTCCGCCAGGACCCATATGTTTGCACGTTTTGTGTTTCTTGAAAGGAAAACAGCTAATCAGTGCAAGGTGCTGCTCTAACGAAGATCCAAGTACTGACCTCTGATGTATGTCGGTGACTGGTGTTGTGCATTTCAAAGCAGAATGTAGCCCGATATTGTCTGGGTGGACCAGGCATGCAAACTAACTCAGCCATGAAACCTTTTGTAAAAAATTGAAAGGAGGGGGCTTTGGCAAGCAGATTAAAACACAGACCAACCTAAGTATTTCAGTCTGTCAGCCTTGCGGCTGCCAAGCCAAGGAAGGACAAGGGACGCTCGTGGGGTGAAGCATTCTTTTTAACCTACGCATGGAATCACTCACGGGAGTCTCTCTTAGACTGCACCGGCAGAGACGAGGAAACCGAAAGTACTGGCTGAGGTTCACCAGCCAATGCAGCTGTACCCCACGCCTGCCCTGTCCCATGTGTCACCTGTCCCGATAGCATACCAAGCTGAAGTGAAGTCACAGCCATGAAACCATTTTTCTGTGCACTGTGGTTGATTCCACTGTGTCAAGAGCTCGATGACGTCTGAAAACTTAGATGACAGGGAACTGAGTGGCATTAACTTCATGCCCAGAAATTCAAGTTCACCGGGTTTTCTTTTAATCCAGAAAGCACATTTGAAATATATTTGTCTGGTTGGGAACAAGATTGGCATTAAAGTAAACAGCTGGCAAATTGTTCATCGCTATGAATTCGCTCGGTGGCTTTTCATTCCAAAACTTTAGAAATTAGAGACTGTTTGCCAGATGTTGTTAAAAGGGGGTGGGTGGGGTTTTCTTTAGCTAATTTAACTACTAAATTGCTAAAAGGTACTCTCTGGTTAAGCCCTCTTTTAGTTGGCAATGTCTGTATCTTGTTAAACGTTTAGTGAACGCTGTAATTATATTGCTTTTGCTGTTAAACGATATTGACATTCTTGAAAAGAAAGATCTTTATTCGGGCGAGATGCAATGTTAACATCTGGCAGGAACCTTGCGTGTGAGGTTCAGACAAGCACATGAGGGGGTGGCAGCGTGAGCTTGTGCTGCTCCTCCTTCCCGGGAACCCCTTGGATGGGGCTCCCCTCAGCCCACACTGAGCCACGAGGACCTCGACACTTATCGTCCAAACGTTCAAAGTCAATGCTGGGCAAGCTGGGAGCTACCGAGGCCGGCACTGATTTCACTGTAAAATAAGTGTTTCTCCAACAAGGAACCAGCTGCTTATTCACTTCAAATTATTATGATAGTAAAAGGAAAAGCATATTTAAGTAGATGTACCAATGTGGCTGTTTGCTATAACATCACACGAATGGTATTTGGAATGACAAATTATTTAGGACTTGAAGATAACACAAAAAAGACATTGAGTTCTAAATAGACATCAGTTTTCTGGGGTTGTTTGTTTGTTTATCTACTAAGAATGTTTGCATTTTAAGGATCCTCCCATGTGACCCGACATGTGATTGACAGGACCGCAGAGCAGCCGTACTGAGACCACAGAAAGAGACTTGTAGAGCAATGGCTCCCTGCTCCCCTGGCACCTCCTTCTGGGCCCCTGTCCTCACAGGGTACGCAGAACAGGAAGCTGGCAATTACCATCCCGCACGCGGAGAATTCTCTCTTCTTTTAATGGCAAGATTTCAATGTCTGTGGAAAAAAGTTGTGTATAGCTCTGAGTGTTCACAAAGACTCTTCAAGACACATATTCCATTCTTGTAGGGTTTCCTTGTCAAAAAAATAGACCTGGACATCAGAGTCAAGCAAACCAAGTGCAAATGTCTAACACCAGCTGTATCTACACAGCAAAGCCACACTTGGCAAGCCAGGCCCTTCGCCCAAGCTCAGGTCTGGGGCTTTCTTTCGCCTTCAGTACCCAGCGTGGTTACTAAGGATGACCTCAGATGGCCGGCTGCTCGGCTTCCTGTTTACCTTAGTTACTGGCAAATGTATTCCCGTGCAGCCACAGCACAACGAAATGTGACCAAAGGCCTGTCCTTGCTCGTGGCACAACCCGCCTACAATGCACTGGGGTGGCCCTCAGAAGATGGGAAAACCCAAACCTGCCGGTCCCAGAGCAGATTTTCCATCAAAACCACTTCTATCATTTATTGAAATGACCTTGGACATGGTAGGCTTGGAAAGGTAGAGAATTCATTGATCGGGGCATTCAGATTGGGGGAACCCTATGAATATAAGGACAGTTAGACTCCACTGGCCATGGCTTCACTTTTCTGCCATTGCCATCTGAAAATAATAACTGGAAATTCCAGAACTAAAGTTCTACATGACTTTTAAACAGCGTGCCTGTGAAGAGCTCCATGCAGACCTTCACCCTGCTGCTCCATGCCCTCCTGCTGGTCACCCAGAAAGGAGCTGACTGGGTCACCAGACCACCAGCCATGGTACCATGGTGAGTACGTTCACATGACCCTTATTTTACTCACTAGTGGCCCCAAAGTGCAAGAGTAGTGGTGCTGGCAACTTTATGGCTATAAGGTGCTAACATTATTCTACTTTTATTAGCTATTTTTTGTTAATTTCTTACTGTGTCTAATTTATAAATTAAACTTTATTATTCATATGTATGCATAAGAAAAACGTGGTATTCGTAGGGTCCAGTGCTACCCGTGGCTTCAGGCACCCGCTGCAGTCTGGGAGCGGTTCCCGGTGGATAAGCCAGGACTACTATGTATACAGACGTGAAAGTCCTGGGCTGGTGAAGTGGGCTCCACGGGTCAGACAGGACGTTTGTCTCGATTTTTCAAGGTGCACAGACCCAGAGTGACAGATGCAAGGAAAGAACATTCCTAAGAACAGCGAGTACGAGGGCTCAAACTGGTGTGGTGAGGACGGCGATCCTCCAGAGGCTGGCGTGTTGGGGAGAGTTCACAAGCAGTGCTGCTGCTCGGTGGCCAGAGGCAAGGTGACAAAGACCCTGGATTGCTAGCAGGTCTGACTTTAGTCCAAGAGGTAACGGTATCTTTTCCAGCGTAGGATATGCTTGGCTTTGCGTTTTAGAAGGTCCTCCTGTGACTCTATGTGGGCCAGACAGGAGGGATGGTGACACAGGCCTGGAGAGATGAGAAAGACGGGAAAAACTGAAAAGCTCCGCACACAGGCCTCTTGCTTTGCCAGAATGTGAGCGGACGTGGCAGTCACGCTGGCAGTTGTGTCACCTTCTTGAGGGTGCTGGTTTTAAATGCAAAGAAGCAAAATAGCTGTTTGGACTGAGCTACGATAAACCAGAGTTGCTTATGAATTAGGACTGCAGGATCCCCAGTAGATATATAGGCATGGATTTGAAAAAACATAAACGCATTTATACAAAAATACTTTTCTGTACTTGGGAGGCTGAGGCATGAGGGTGCTAAGTTCAAGGCCAGCCTGGACTATATAACAAGGCAAGGAAAAAAATTCTGATTTTTTTATTTAAAAGTACCACATGTTCATTTTTTAAAAATTGAAATGTAGTTGGGCTGGATATATCAATTTTGTAATTAAATGCCCTGAGTAATTGCCACCTAGCCCATATGTAGGTAATAAATTTTAACAATTTAATGTGTAATTAAATGGGCTTTTTTTTTTTTGCACCAGGGATCGAACTCATGACCTAGCACTTGCCAGGCAGGCGCTTATGCTGCTGAGCTAAATCCCTGGCCCTGCATGTAATTAAATGGATTAGAAAACAGAACTAAAACTTACACATGACATAGTTCGACTCTCATGAACTAAGAATGACCTTAAAAAGTTGAATTATGACAAGAAAGGCTCCAGGTTAACTATGCTGAATTCTAAATTACATTTAAGCGGGAGATACCATTTAACGCATCAGCCAGGTTGAATCTTTAATTCCATGGAAATATCTTTTTAGCTAGCTCACTTTGGCAGGTATCTTAACCATACTTTAAGAAATTAAGCTGTCGGGCCAAGGATTTAGCTCCGCAGCATAAGCGCCTGCCTTGCAAGCGCAAGGTCGTGAGTTTGGTCCCTGGTATTAAAAAAAAAAAAAAAAATTAGGCTGTCAAGTACAAGATCCTGAGTTTGATTCCTGGTACAAAAAAAAATAAGAAAGAAATCAGGGTCCACAAGAGACGCCTTCAGCCTCAACTACAATTAGGGAAACTAACCTGTGAACACTTGCCCTGCTAAGTTTCTATTTTCCACGTGTAGGATGTTAAAATCTCAATCACTGCCCAAACATAGAAGCAAAGCCAAAATTGTCTTTGAGAAAAAGTCGATTCTGTCTTTGATCATCTCGATATCCAGCTTTCATTAGGAGGTATAATAGACCCTCTCTGGGGCAAGATTAAAAGTCAGGACCCACTGTATTCATAAAAGGTCATAGACTCTGGATTTCTACATCCAGTGTCTGACGTATCTGGAAACTTTCTCATCTTGCCTGTGTAGAAGATGCGTGTTCTGAGCGCTTAACCACAACAGTCTGACTGTTCTTTTTTGAATTAGGTACAAAGTACACAACTCTAAGCAAGAGCTCTGCCCCTGAGCCAAGGCCCCAGCCAGATGTGCGCCGATCCAGATGTGCAGTCCAACTGAAGTCTTCCTGGCGTAAACAGCTCTGCCACGGCCACCAAGGGCAGGACAAAGACATTTTCAACACCCAGCAAGGTGTACTTATGTCTGTGCCCAACTGCTGCTGCCCCAAACCACACATAAACACGGTCTGACCTCTGTTGTTGTCCATTAGCTTTGCCTGTTCTGGAAATAGGAACAGCACCATGCAATTGCTTCTGTATCTGGCTTCTTTTGTTCTAATTATTCTGCCTGGTGTGGTGGTGCACACCTGTAATCCTAGCATTCAAGAGCCTGAGGCAGGAGGATTCCCATGTGTTCAAGGCCAACCTGGGCTACAAAGTGGGTTCAAAGTCAGCCTGAACCACAGAGCAAAACCCTGGTTCAAAAAACAATTATTCTTGGATTCATCATGTTGTTACACGTGGCAATGATCTGTTCTTTTTTACCGCTGTGGACTATTTCATTGTGTAAATATACCAGAGTTTATTTTCCTTTTTCTGTTTTGGACATTTGGGCTGATTCCATTTGGAGATATTATGAATAAAGTTTCTAACAACATTCTGGTATATATGTTTTGGTGGAATCACACTCATTTCTCCTAGATCTGACCTAAGAGTAGTTATATGTATACTTCGCTTTAGGAAACACTACAACAATCTTTCAAAGTGGCTGTTATGGGCAATATCTACATGCCCCCCAAGACTTCATTCATCCATAGGTGGCACTTTTGGGAGTGACTGGATCAGTCCACTGACTGGTTTCGCATAGCTCTGGGTGTGGGTGCCTGAGGATGGAAGATGCACTCTGGGTGTGAGAGGCACCTACCAATAGGTTTGCACCCTGGACGTAATAAAAAAGGAAGGCAGAAGGTCCCTGCTGCTCCCTGCCTGCCCTGCTGTTGCCTGCTCCTCCTCTGCAATGAGCCTTTGCCACGCTGCCCTGCCTTCGAGCCAGAAGAAGATGGATGGATGCGTCTACACACTGTGAGCCAAAGTAAATTTTCTTTCTTTAACTTGTGAATGTCTGATATTTTGTCCCAGCAATGAGATAGTAACTAAGACGGTGCCTGTACAAATTTCCTAAATTAATCTTAGTTTCTTTGACACTACTGTAGATGGAATTCATAATATATCAGAATAGTAGGAAAATCCTGCTAACTTCTTATTCAGCTAAATCATTAAGCTTCCTTAGACCTTGATTCAAACTAGAGCATCAAACTACTTGCCTTTATTAAATTAATTTAGGTACTCCATTGCAATGCTTTATTGAATTTTACTGACAATGTATGAAACATATACAAGAGCTATACATATGGAGAAGTTATACATATAAAGACATATTCATAAGAAGTTCTAAGAACTTATCAAAATGACAGAAAAATGAAACATCCTCCAATTTAAAACCAAAAAAAGAGTTGTATTTCTTAATTTTAGAAATACACATCTAGCTGATCTTAAAAGTAGGGAAAAAGAAATCTCAGATTCCCCAAATAAAAATGTTAATTAAAGTCAAAATAAATCTTGGGCAGAACTCAAATGGCCCACCCAAGTATGAGAACTTGGTCAATGCCTAACATATAGGGTTTTACATACTCACTTGAAATTGAGAACCAAATACTTTTATGGATTCACATCAACACTTCCAATTCAACTAGCCCCAAGGTACTACTTACCTTACGGATTTCCAAACTTGGTAAATTTCATTCATCCAGTTACCCATGCCAGATTCAGGACTTAAACTCTTTCTGTAGTCATGTAGTAAATATTTGAGGATTTTCAGGCTAGCAGTTCTGTCCCAGGTACTCAATTCTGCTGGTTATAATACAAAAGCAGCCATAGACAATACACAGGTGAACACTCATTGCTGATTTCCAATAAAACTTTATTCACAAAACAGACAGGTAACTCAGTTTCATCAAGGGTTATGATTGGCTTAGCCTGGTTAATGGAGGGATCTGGTTTTCTCTGACTCACTTCCTTTTCACATCCAATCAAGCCATCCAATCCTCATTTTTAAAAAACTGTACCATATTATATTTCCTGTTCTCATTTGTCAACTACACAATTCACCACATTTCTGCGAATCTTCCATGTGATTGTATATATTTCATCATTTCCAACTATTGTATAATGTTTCATTGTGTCAATATTTTTCGGTCTTTTAATCCATTTTCCTATCTGTGGATATGTGGGCTGTTTCTACTTACAGGCCTCAATGTCTTCATCTGTAACATGTAATACTATCTTGTTAGGATGGACTTCCCATGGATTAAATTAGTCAGTATATGCAACTGCTTGGAAAGGTGCCGGACACATGGTGAGCCCCACGGAGGCTGCCCTGTTGCTGTCTGCTGGAACGGCTGGGAGCCCACCTCCTGCTCTACCACACCCACTGCAGGTGGTGCAGTCACAGTCCTCGGCTTCCATACTCCAGGAGCTACCAGAGTAGCAATGGACGTTTATTGGCTAAGCAAGTAAATGGAAAATTAAAGAATTGAGTAATCTCACAGTTTGCTGTATAGAATCTAAGCAATTCCAGCCAAGATCCCAACAGGGTTCCCATGGAATTTGATAAACTAATTCTTAAATTTATACATACAGCATAATATAGGACCAAAGATAAATGAGACATTCCTGAAGAAGAAAAAGAAGAAAACAGACAAACTTGCCTCACCAGATGCTGAGAATAACCATGAAGCTACTGACATTAAGAAAATGTAGTGTTGGCTAAGAGATAGAAAAATTCACTGAGAATCACAACAGAGAAGAAAAGCTGAAAAGATTGGCATTCGTGGAAGTCTGGTCATGGAAGAGTCACACTGGTGATCGATCAGTGGGAAAATTAGAAGCCAATCAATAAGTGGTAGGGCAGTCAGTTAGTTATCAATAGGGATGAAAATGAAATTGGATTCCTCCCTACCTCACATCATATTCAAAATCAGTTCAAGGAGGATTGATGACATCAATGTGTAAAGCAATTCCCTAAAAAAAAAAAAAATTGGACCCATGACCCATTGACAGTGCTAAAATTAATCCAATAGTATTTTTTTAAAAAGCAAGTATATGTCTGTGATGTAGGAGAAATGGCTTATAACAATAATTCTTACAATAATTATTCTTACAAAAATAATTCTTAATTATTGGAATAATTCTTATTCCAATAATTCTTATCCAGAATATATGAAGAAATTCTAAAAATCACATGAGGTTCAAAACAGTAAACAACCTAAAAGCTTAAAACAGATGTTCTGGGCTGGTGATTTAGCTCAGCAGCATAAGCACCTGCCTTGAAAGCGTGCAGTCATGAGTTCGATCCCAGTAGTAAAAAAAAAAGAAGAAGAAGAAAACCAGATGTCCTCAGAAGAAGAACATACAGTGACTCCCTCAGCCTCAGAGAGGGTGGAAGTATAAATTAAGACCAAAATAAGATGCAAAAATTGGTAAGAATTAAGAAATCTGACCATGTCAAATGTTGGAGAGGATAGGAGCAGTGAGGATTCTTACAGTGGATTTCAAAAGTAGAATAGCCATTTGCAAAAAAAAAAAAAGTTGGAATTATCTTATAAAATGCAGCATTTACCCAATAACCCTTAATAGATACACAGCCTAGGTAAACTCACACACATGCAGACCAAGAGTTACATACAAAAATGATTGTAATACATCATAGTTTCATGAGAGCAAACACCTGGAATCAGCACAAATAACCAAGCACAGAATAATGGGTATGTTGTTTCTTCTCTTTACACAATGGACTATTGTACAGCAGTCAAAAATGAAAGAATTATTCACATCACAAAGGATTCTAAGAAATAGAAATGTAAGAAGAAAATCCTGGACTACTTAAAATGATGATATATAATTATCAAGCTCAAAAATGTTAAACAATATATTGCTTAGAAATGTAGACAAATAAAATAATATTATTTTTGGAACACCACAGAAGCATGCCACAAGCCTGAGCTGCCTGGGACTGCTGCTGCTGGGCCTGCCCTTCCACCGCGAACATCGAGGAAGCCCGCTGAAGGCTTCAGCTGCCAGGAACTGCCACTTCTGGGCCTGCTCTCCCACCAGGAACATTGGGTAAGCATGCCACAGGCCTGAGCTGCCTGGGGCTGCTGCTGCTGGGCCCACCCTTCCACCAGGAACATCGGAACGTTGGACTACAGTGGACTACCATGCTGGCTGGATGAGAGACTCAGGAACCCCTCACCCAAACAGAAGACCTCAGAAGGCTCCAGTCAGTGTGGTGAGTTTGCCCCCCTAAATAGAGCTCTGTAGTGGGTAAATAGGAGCGGAAGTAAAACTTCCTCCAACTGTAAGACCTTGGCAAACCTGGCAAGAGGGTGGGTAATCCCCTCCCCCACACAGAGAACATCAGACAGGTTGCGGAGTGTGCCAATAACGTTCCCCCAACTTAGAGAAAATTAAAAGAGCTTACGAGACCCCTAGTGACACAGTAGGGCCTCAGATGACACAAACACTATAGCCAGGGAGATCTGGTGACCTGCAACAACCTGAAGATATAATAACATCAGGAACTAAGAGTTGCCCTACATCAATACTTCTAGGCTAGTTAGCCCAGAAAGAATACAGGACTCACTCTACAATCCCTGTAGGAGGAATTCAGGAGACTGGCCCTGTAGGAGGAATTCAGGAGACCTCTTCATTGTGGTACCCAGCAATTTGACAAACATCAACTACACAGTAGGACCCTAAAACACGCACTACAGAAAGTTGTTGTAACTGTTGGGATAGAAAGACCAGATATTTACCCAAACAGTGAAAATGACTAAACGAAAAGGCAAAATGCAATCCCAAACATCTAGTCCATCAGGAGCAAGTACAGGCAATAATGAAATAGAGGACTTTAAAAGTCATACACCAGAAATTTCTGAAAAGATAGCAAATGAAGTAAAGAAACAAATCCATGAAGCTATAGAGGAACTCAAATTAGAAATAGTGTCTTATGTAAAGACAAAAATAACAACCTTAGTAAATGAGTTGCTCAACATAGCTAGAGAAGAAATAGATTTAAAAAAAATAGGAGCATGGAAAACTGATTGAAACTTTGAATGAACAATGCAGAAAACAAGCAGAATCCATGAAATAAATTCAAAGAGATATGCAAGAAACAAAAAATTGTATTGAAAGCCTGCAAAACCGTTTAAATGAAGCTGAGGATAGAATTTTGGACCTTGAGGACAGGATCACAGATAGCAATCATGAAAGAGTAGAACTTATAAAAATGACAAAACAGCATGAAATGACAATCCAGCAGCTTCAAGATGATGCCAGGAGAAACAATGTTAGATTAATAGGCATCAGTGAGGAGGCAGGAGACAATGCAAAGGATATAACTAAGATGTTCAAGAAGTAATGGCAGAAAATTTCCCAAACATGGGGAAAAAATCATATATACAATTAAGTGAAGCATATAGAATGCCAAGCAGTCATAACCAACATAAATCTATACCCAGACATATAATAATTAAGGTCTCAGATATCCAGCATAAAAACAGAATATTAAAAGCTGTTAGAAAAAAAGACACAACTCACCTATCAAGGAAAGCCTATTAGAATCACTGCAGACTTCTCAGCACAAACCTTCAGGTTAAGACGAGCTTGGAGTGAAGTATTTCAAGCCCTAAAAGAAAACAACTTTCAACCCAGACTGATGTACCCAGCAAAACTGTCTTTCAAATTTAATGGAGAAACAAGATGCTTCCATGACAAAGAACAACTGAAGAAATTCATGTCCACCAAACCAACCTTAGAAAGAGTGCTGAAAGGCATCCTAGATAGACATAAAAATGACCCCAATCTCCAGAACAACAACAGAAAGAAACCACCAGTCTGGGCAAGAAATTAAACAAGGGAGAAAAGCAGAAAACTAACAATAAGAGCACAACATAGCAAAGACAAACCGATACATATCAGTGATATCCATAAATGTAAATGGGCTCAATTCACCTATCAAAAGAAACAGGTTGATGGAATGGATCAAGAAACAGGATCCCACAATATGCTATATACAAGAAATGTATCTGACTCAAAAAGAAACTCATAGGTTAAAAGTGAAAGGATGGAAAACAGTATTTCATGCAACAGGAACCCAGAAAACAGTAGGAGTAGCTATTCTGTTTGCAGACATAGTGAACTTCACACCTAAAAGAACTGAAAGAGATAAAGAAGGCCACTACTTACTTATTAGTGGAAAACTACAAGAGGAAGAACTAACAATTATTAAGTATATATGCACCAAATACAGGAGCACCCAGCTATATAAGACAAATACTAATGAACATGAAAAACCAAATACACAAGAACACAATTGTAATACAAGACCTTAACACCCCACTGTCACAAAGAGATAGGCCAACTAGACAAAAAGTCAGCAAAGAAATAACAGAACTGAATCACACCTGTGAGCAAATGGCCTTAGTGGATGTTTATAGAGCATTCCACCCAACCACACCAGAATATACATCCTTCTCAGCTGCACATGGGTCATTCTCCAAATAGACCATATATTAACCCATAAACCATTCTTAACTAAATGCAAAGGGAGAGAAATTATCCCATGCATAGTATCTGACCATAGCGCACTAAAATTGGAAGTCAATGACAAAAAACCTGCAAAACTTGCATAAATACATGGAAATTAAACAACAACTTTCTGAATAACCAGTGGGCTACAGATGAAATTAAAGATGAAATAAAACAGTATCTACAATACTATGAAAATGCAGATACAACATGCCATAACCTGCAATGCAATGAAATCAGTCCTAAGAGGGAAATATATAGCAATAAATAGTCACATCAAGAAAATGGAACAAACACAAATAAATAACCTAATGCTACATCTCAAGCTTCTAGAAAAGGAAAAGCAAGTCAAACCCAAAGCTCATAGAAGAGAGGAAATTGTAAAGATTAGAGCAGAAATCAATGCAATTGAAACTAAAAAAAAAAAAAATACAAAGAGTTAATGAATCAAAAGTTGGTTTTTTGAGAGAATAAACAAAATTGATAAACCTCTAGCCAACCTGATCAAGAAAAAGAAAAAAAAACTCAAATCCATGCAATAAGGACTGACAAGAAGGAAATTACTACTGATCCCATGGAAATTCAAGAGATCGTGAACACATACTTTGAAAACCTCTACTCACATATGGTGGAAAACACAGAGGAAATGGACAGATTTTTAGGAACATACAAACTAACAAAGCTCAACCAAGAACATATAGCAATTTTGAATAACCCAATATCAGCTACTGAAATCAAAAACGTAATAAAAAACTTACCAACAAAGAAAAGCCCAGGTCCTGACGAATTCACAGCTGAATTACATAAAAAATTTAGAGAAGATTTAATGCCAATACTCCTTAAACTCTTCAATGAAACTGAAGGAGAAGCAGTCCTCCCTAAATCATTCCTAGAGGCAAGTATCACTCTGATACCAAAACCAGAGAACGACCCAACCAAAAAGGAGAACTATAGACCAATCTCACTAATGAACATTGATGCAAAGATTCTCAATAAAATATTGGCAAATAGAATGCAGCAAATCATTAAGAAGATTATACACCATGACCAAGTGGGATTTATTCCAGGAATGCAGGGATGATTCAACATACACAAATCAATTAATGTAATACAACACATCAACAGAGCCAAAAATAAAAAATCACATGATCATCTCAATAGATGCAGAAAAAGCTTCTGATAAAGTGCAACACATGTTCATGATAAAAAATACCCTACAGAAACTCAAAATAGAAGGTATGCACCTAAATCTCATAAAGGCCATCTATGACAAATCAACAGCCAACATTATACTAAATGGACAAAAACTGAAAGCATTCACTCTAAAACCAGGAACAAGACAAGGATGTCCACTATCACCACTCCTTTTCAATATAGTTCTGGAAATATTAGCCAGAGCAATCAGACAAGAAGAAAAAATAAAAGGCATAAAAATAGGAAAAGAAGAAGTTAAATTATCATTATTTGTAGATTACTTTATACTCTATATAGAAAACCCCCAAAACTCCATTAAAAGACTACTAGAGGTAATAAACAAATTCAGCAACATATCTGGATACAAAGTCACCATTTAAAAATCAATAGCATTGCTGTACACAAACAAAAAACTCACCGAGAGAGAAATTATGGAAATATCGCCTTTCACAATAGCATCTAAAAAATGAAATACCTAGGAATCAACCTAACCAATAATGTAAAAGACCTATGCTGAAAATTATACTATGTTAAAAAAGGATATTGAAGAGGATATTAAAAAACGGAAGGATATTGCTTGCTCTTGGCTAGGAAGAGCCAACATTGTGAAAATGGTTATACTCCCAAAACTGTTATACAGATTTAATGTAATCCAAATCAAAATACCATTGACATACCTCACAGATCTAGAGAAAACACTCCTAAAATTCATTTGGAAACAGAAGAAACCTAGAATAGCAAAGGCAATTCTGGGCAATAAAGGCAAGACAGGAGGCATCTCAATTCCTGACTTGAAACTATACTACAAAGCCACAGTGATATAATCAGCATGGTACTGGCAAAGAAATAGACCTGAGGATCAATCGAACAGATTAGAAGATGCAAACACTACTACAAAGACCTTCAGCTACCTTATATATGACAAAGGGCTAAACATGTTCAATGGAAAAAAGATAGCCTCTTTAATAAGTTGTGTTGGAATAATTGGCTTTCCACATGCCAAAGACTGAAAATAGACCCATGCCTATCACCATATACTAAACTAAAATCAAAATGCATCAAGGATCTAAATATTAAAACAGAAACACTAAAACTACTGGAAGACAAAGTAGGTAAAAATCTTGGAGACATAGGGTTAGGGAGAGAATTCATGAATAAAACACAAACTGCACAGGAAATACTTCAAAGAATCAACAACTGGGATCTCATATTACTGAAAAGGTTTTGTACTTCAAAAGAAATCACCAATAAAGTGAAAAGAAAACCCACAGAATGGGAAAGAATTTAAGCCAACAATCCCTCAGACAAAGAACTTATATCCAGGACATATAAAGAACTGAAAAACATCAAGCCCCCCAAATTCAAAGACCCTCTCCAAAAATGGGCATCTGAGATGAACACACAGTTCTCAGATGAAGATATACAAATGGTAAATAAATATATGAAGAAAAGTTCACCATCACTGGCCATTCGAGAAATGCAAATTAAAACAACATTGAGATATCATCTTACTCCAGAAAGAATGGCTGCCATCAAGAAAACAACTGATAACAAATGTTGGCGAGGCTGTGGGGGAAAAGGAACACTTCTCCACTGTTGGTGGGAGTGCAGACTGGTGCAACCACTATGGAGGTCAGTATGGAGATTCCTCAAAAAACGAGGATTTGGAAGTTCATTCAATCCAGCTATTCCCCTCCTGGATATTTTCCCAGAAAAATTGAAAAGATCAAGTCACAGTAATATATGTGCACCCATGTTCATAGCAGCACAATTTGTGATAGCTAAATCTTGGAAACAACCAAAATGACCATCAAATGCAGAGTGGATGAAAAAAAAAGAGGTATTTTTCTACAATGGAATACTACTCAGCTATAAAAAAGGATGATCTTGAGGCCTTTATCGGTAATTGGAGACAATTTGAGAATATCCTCATTAGTGAAATAAACAAGACTCACATTAGTAAATATCACATTGTCTCTTTAGTGTAAAAAATAGTAAGAATGGACAGAATAATGGCATCCAAAAAGTATAATAGATATAGATATCGTAAAAGTGAAAGGGAAGAAAAGTTCTCTAGAAGATATAATTGTATGTATAGTGTGTAAAATGAATGACCATATTACTGAGTTTTTGGTAGATCGTTGAACAGAAGAGTTTGTACTGTCAGTGAGTGTCTAGCCACCTTTTATGCTTTGACTCTGTAACTTTAACAACAATTGTTAACAATATGTAATGTATCAACTAGCAATTTTATGGTGTTAATTTTCTTGAACTCTGTATTCTACTTTTCTTCTTATTTTTTCTATTTTGTCTTTTTTAAATTTTATTTTCTTTCTCCCTTAAAATAAAATGTTTTAAAAGCTTTTTCTGCATAAAAAAGAATATTATTTTTAATGTACAAAAATGATAAAAATAAATATAGAGCAAATCTTCCTGCACTTCCAGCCCCCAGGTTCCCCACATAGGAAATACCACCAATAGGAATGACTTCCACTCTGGTGGAAGCTTCCGGCCTTCAGTTGTACATAACAGTTTCCACATACACCCTACATATTCTTTTGTATCAAATATTATATTAAATTCTAATTTTAAAAATTATAAAGTAATGAACCAAAAAAAGAACCGATTTTGTTAGCGGAAAGATGGGGGATTACTATCAGTATGAAACAGAACTTGATTTCTTGATAGAGAAAAGTTCTCCGCTCTCTGGAGTAGTAGGGGGC
>PVJX010034212.1:0-19081 GCA_004027295.1 Dolichotis patagonum
GGAAAAATTGGCTATCCATATGAAGAAGACTAAAACTAGACCCATGCCTATCACCATGTACTAAACTAAAATCTATATGGATCAAATATCTAAATCTTAAAACAGAAACACTAAATCTTTTGGAAGACAAAGTAGGTAAAAATCTCGAAGATATAGGGGTAGGTAGAGAATTCATGAACAAGAATCAAAGCACATAGGAAATACTTCCCAGAATCAATAAATGGGATCACATCTTATTAAAGAGTTTCTGCATGTCAAAAGAGATTTCCAGCAGAATGAAAAGAAAACCCACAAATTGGGAAAAAATCTTAATGGACTGTCCCTCAGACAAAGGACTTCTGTCTAGAACTTATAAAGAATTAAACAAAATCAGACCCTCGAAATTCAAAGACCCAATCCAAAAATGGGCATCTGAAATGAATGCAGAGTTCTCAAATGAAAAAATACGAATAAAAAATAAATACATGAAAAAACCTTCATCATCATTAGTCATGAGAGAAATGTACATTAAAACCACACTGAGATTCCATCTCATCCCAGAAAGAATGGCCAGGATAAAAAAAAAAAAAACTACCAACAACAAATGCTGGAGAGGCTGTGGGGAAAAAGGCACTCTTCTGCACTGTTGGTGGGAGTGTAGACTGGTGCAACCACTGTGGAGGTCAGTCTGGAGATTCCTCAGAAAGCTGGGTATGGAAGTCCCATTTGACCCAGCTATTCCACTTCTAGACATATTCCCAGAAGAACTGAAAACATCATACCACAGTGCTATATGTGCACCCATGTTTATAGCAGCACAATTTGTGATAGCCAGATCTTGGAAACAACCTAAGTGCCCATCAACTGAGGAATGGATAAAAAAGTTGTGGTATTTTTATACATTGGAATACTACTCAGCTATAAAGAATGATCACATTGAGATATTTATAAATAAATGAACACAACTTGAGACCATCCTCATAAGCGAAATAAACCAAACTCACATGTGTAAATACCATATAGTCTCCTTCATATGAGAGTTGGTAAGAGTATATAAGATTTTATGGTAATCATGATTTCCCATTTCTTTGTTTTGAAACCTTTCAATGTTTTCATTCATCAATTGGAATGGTTTTATTCTGTTTTGTTTGACTTTATTACTCGTGATGGTATGAATAGCTGTTTTGAAGAAAACAAAACATTATGGCAGCCATTGCTGATTTAATATCACCTTGCTTAGAAGTCCTACCATGCTTCTACTCTGCTATTACCATCGGTTCTATCATGTTGTGTCTTACTGGGATTTTAATATATGCGATAGTATAAACAAATTTTTTATTGAAAATGAGATATTATAGTAGCCGTTGATCATTCTCTGTTATTCGGTTCAGAATGTCCTATAATTCTTTCATTCTTTTGAATGGTTTCATACTATTTTGGTATGTTTGATATTATTGTATTTGAAACTATGCTCAACTATAGCAGAGAAAGAGATATTTTGATAGCTACTGTTAATGTCCGGTTGTCTTATTGTAAAGTGTTGTGTTGCTTATGTTGTTCTGTTCTGATCTGCTTTGTTCTGCCCTCTTTTGTTTTATTCTCTTTAAAAATAAAATAAAATAAAATAAAATAAAATAAAATAAAATAAAATACCACTTCACACCCTCTAGTGTGAATAAGATGAAAATGATTACTACTCAATGCTGGTAAAGATATGCAGCAGCTAGAATCTGCATATGCTGTTGGTTCTAGGGGAAAATAGAGCCACCAATTTGAAAAGGTTTCTTTTAAAAGAAGGCATAGGGGCCGGCGACTTAGCTCAGTGGCATAAGCACCTGCCTGGTAAGTGCAAGGTCGAGTTCAATCCCTGGTACCAAAAAAAATTTTTAAATAAAAGAAAGCATATACCATAGCATATACATTAAGCATACACCTATTCATGATGATTAACTTTGAGGCAAACTTGGTTGCACTATAGTATCCAGATATTTGGTCAAACACTAATTTAGATATTGCTATGAAGGCATGGACTAGATGAGAAGAGTATTCATATCAGAAGACTTTGAGCAAATTATTCTGCAAAATGTGAATAGGCCTCTCCAATTATCACAGAGGAAAAACTGGCATCCCTCCAACAAGAAGGAATCAAACCTCCAAATCATCTTTGGGCTTGAGCTGCAAGACCCACTGTCCCCTGATACTCTCTGTACATTGAATTTACCAACCTGACAACTGCATGAGGCAATTCCTGCAAACAAATCTATGTACACATACACACACACACACACACACACACACCCTATTGGTTCTGTTTCTCTGGAAAACCCAGAATTCCATACGAGACGATGAAAACCAACACCTATAAAACTAATTGTGCAAGCCTACTTATATGGGTTCATGTACAATAGGCAGAAACTGGAACAGACCGAGTGTCCATCAAGAGAAGAATAAACCGTCATCTATACATACAACAGAATACGGCTTACCAATAAAAGAGCATGAATTACTGTGAAACGTGACTACACGGCTTAATAGTCAAAACATTTTTCTTTTCTTAATGAAAGAAGCCTCACACAAAATAGTATTTAAAATGTGATTCTATTTATCATAAATTCTAGAGCAGGACAAATTGATCTATGGTGAAAAAAATCAGTATTTGCCTCTGGGGAAGGGAATGGAAGCTAAAGTTTCCTGGAAAAAGAACAGGAGCTTTCTAGGGTAATGGCATTCTTCTCTATCTTTCTGGGATTGGGTTCTATGGGTACATGTGTCTTTCAAATATTATCAAATACTACAGTAAAATAAGAGCATTTTTAAAATTTCAAATGAGTAATTTTAAATAAATACTAAATTCTAGAAAATGGTATATATGCTGATGTGCTTAGGGGTGAAGTATGCTGGTGTCTTAGACTCACTTTAGAATGCACCAAAAATAAGATTTGGAAACATAGATAGACAAAGGTATAGACAAATAGACAGACAGACACACAGATACACAGATAAAAGGTGGAATAAAAACACATAGTAAATGTTAAAAAGGAAAAAAATATTATATCAAAAGACACATTGCCATAATCTCCCTCAAAAAACTTCTCCTGTTCACTTTGAACACACTTATTCTACCATTTTCGCCACTTCTCTGGAGCAATTCTGGAAGTGGTCTTTTGTAAGTGTCCTGTCTCAAAAACACACTGAATGCTGCTGTCCAGGGTCATCCAGCAGAAAGGCAGACTCCTAAAAACATTCCCTGGTGTCTTCACCCACCTTGTTCTTTGGGCCTGGCACTGTGTGACTCCCAATTGCTCCCCAAAGTCCAAATGACTATGAAAGGTCAACGATTTCAATCAACTCAGGACATCAAGGCAGCCACACAGTGTGACTAAAGACACTCACAAACAAGCCCAGAACTGCTTCAGAAAGTGACAAGAACAATGGGATAGGTGTGTTGGAAGCAAGAAGGAGGGGGTTTTAGGGGGGAGGGGTGTCCATGGCAATGTGACTTTTACTGTAATAATTTTTTAAATGTAAACACCTACTGTATTTGTTGGTCATATCTTATATATAGCAAATGTAGAGATGTTAACTGTAGAAATTAGGTGATGGTGCTTGCTGCACAATTATTTCAAGGAATTTATGTCGGAAATGTTTCTTAAGCACATGTTGGATGAAAAGAGAGAGGTTTTCTCTCTTTTAGATGTAAAAGGTCCAGGGTTGGTGGGGAAGCTCCATTTTTAAGAACACAGACTTTCCCCAGTTTTTTCTCTTGCCTTCCTTAGCATACTAGCTCACCAGAGATGAGGGCTGCTAGATCGTTAAACATCTATTCCACATGTCCTTGTGGCCAGCAGGACATTCAAAGGACCCCAGCAACTCCTTCCTGATTCATCTTATTTTGCATCACCATATTCTGTCTCTCTAGTGGCTTAGCAGCAGCAGCATTCACACTGGTAATTATTTCACTCATCTTTCAACTATCTTTCTTATGACTCAACTTCCTCCTTACAAGCTGCTGGTTTATTTCTTGGCTCTGATCTATGCTAAAAAGCCTTAATATAATACAGTAAATAAACTAAGGTGTAACATTTGCTGTCTCTGCTTCTATGTTCAAAGGCCAACTCTCAGTCCTCAGCTGGCTTGGTGCACCTGCCACACTCAACACAGCTCAGCACTCCTTCTTCTCTGATGGAGCCTCCAAGGTGTCAGATTTGAGTTTCTCCCCACTTCCATGTTTCCACTGCAGCACTGTCTCAGTCTCCTTTGCAGGTTACCTCCTTTCCCTATGCATCAAGAGTGCTGTGCCCCAAGGTTGAGTTCTAGGATCTTGGCCTTTCTCCTTCCCATCCAGATCCCAGGATTTAACACTCTCCATTAGCTTTTGACTCTCAGAATTGTGTTTCCAGCCTAGCGTTTCTCGCAAACACCAGGTTCCTACCATCCAACTCAACAGCAGACATAAACTTGCACATGTACCATGTCTCACACATAACACGTCCAAACATCCAGGGCCAGGTGTGCCCCAGAGCTCCCTTTGACCTCACTTCCTTAGCCTCATGATAGCCACTCCATCTCCCAGACACTCAGGCCAAAATGTGCAGGGTCAGCTTTTTCTCCTCTTTTTCTTTCATACCCAGTCCAGTGGTCACCAGGAAACCGAGCTCATTCTATCTTCAGAATATGCCCAAAATCTGGTCAATTTCTACCACTTCCCACTGCTTCCCAGCCCTTACTGTACAGGTTCTAATTGGTTCTTCTTTCTGCCTTTCTCCTCTCTCTCCCAGAAGCAGTCTATATGTAACACAGCGGCTAAACTAACTCTTAAAATACTAAGTCAGAAGCGGTCACTCCTCTGCCAGAAACCTTCCTATCCTCTCCACCCACAGTAAAAACTAAAACCATTGAGTAGGCTCCAGAGCTCTCTGTGGCCTGCCCCTTCGCTGCCTCTGAAACCAAGATTCTCTGTGTGTGCTCACTCCAGTCAGTGGCCTCCTGGTTATCCCTGGAACATGGCAGGCAAGTGCCCACCTTGGAATCTCTCATCACTGGCTGTTTTGTATTTTGTTTGTTTGTTTGTTTGTGCCTGGAAATCTTTCTCCACATTTCTCCCTGCCTAATGCCCCGTCCTCTTTCAGGTCTTTGCTCAGACTTCACCTTATCCATGAAACTCAGCCTGACCATGCTGTGCAACCCTACATGGCCACATCCATTCTGCCCACTGCAGGACTCCTGCTCCCCTTACTGTGCTGACAAAAGCCTTTGTCTGCAGTATTTTTCCCTTTCAACATGCAGTTGGTGTGTTTAGTCTCAGCATTCCTGTCTAGTGTCTCTCCTCCACAGGAACTTAAATTCTAGGAGAGAAATCTTGGTCAAAACTCACATGGAGCTAAAGCACTTAGAAAGTGCTACTTCAGATGTGTATCAATGTCCAGTGGGGATGCATCCTGGTAAACACATCAGAAGCTGGAAATATGCTAAGTGAAAAATGCATGTAATGCGCCCAACCTACCAAACATCCCAGGTCACAGCACAGCATGTTGCAAAGTTGTCGGTTGTCTCCTCCTATGATTGCATGGCTACCTGGGAGCTGGGGCTCGCCACTGTTGCCCAGTCTCACAAAAAGGTATCAGACTATGTGTGACTGGCCTGGGAAAAAGATCAAA
This sequence comes from Dolichotis patagonum, assembly GCA_004027295.1. Lineage (NCBI taxonomy): Eukaryota > Metazoa > Chordata > Mammalia > Rodentia > Caviidae > Dolichotis > Dolichotis patagonum. The sequence goes on from PVJX010034212.1 coordinate 5,637, forward strand.
ATTGAAAATCCCAAGTACAGCGTGTACTGAATGCATGGCACTGTAGCACTCTAGCCCCAATGCAGAGGCAAAATCGTGTGAGTTGAGGACCATTTGCACAAAGACCAGGATATGCTCACTAAATAAAGGAGGCACATGGAACTGTATGGGCAAACCTCCTCCACCAGCTACATTTTACACTTTTACTATTTATTATTCTGGCTGTCTCCTTCCTCTAGTAAAAACAGACTTCTCTTCTGCTGACCACCACGACACTACCCAATGAAGAGCTTTTACAATCGTTCCCTGACCAGCCTTAACATGTAATCAGGTCCAGCAGGCAAGGAGAAGCTGAATTGGTTGAAAAAGAAGTTGGATAACCAGTCCATTATGAAGCTAGAGTCTTAGAATCAGGCAACACAAAAACTAAAAATGTAAAAACTGTTGTTTAAATAACTATTAATGATCCCTGGAGTCATTTCTGTTTAGGACAAAACCAAAACTGAAACAAAACAAAAACCAAACAACTTTAAAAAAATAGATTGTCTTTCTAAGTCCTGCCCAGCTTCTAAGGAATTAGATTCAGATCTTGTTATTCAACTTTTTCTCTTCCCTTCAGACCTTGTGGGCTTATTTTCCCTCCTATGGATTTGCTTAAAGAAAAATTAACAGCCGTAACCATCAGTTACAGAAAAAGGAGAATTTTATGTTCAGTCAAAAGGGAAATTGTTATCCCTGAGATTTGCCACATGTAGCCAAGTTCCCTGGTGCAGCAAAAGAGGTGACACCTCGGGGCCTCCTATTTTTGTACTGTCCCTGCACTGACATCACCTATGTGGCCTCAAGCCCCAGAGCATATCTAGGACTGTGACAGCGCATTTCCTGAGATCCAAACAATTCCTTTGCATATGGTAAATTGGTAATTTCTGCATCACTGGGAGGAGAGAAGGACTCTTAAAAGTGTAAGTACCGATTCCCTTGATATACATATTTATTATGTTTCCCAAATGTATACTAATAAAACAACAACAAACTGACCCTGCCACCTATTTGCTGGTCTGTTTTCACACATGAAACAATTAGTTTTCCACCTACAGTCAAGGAAGGGATAATGGAATCAGTGCCTGGATTCAGACAACAATAAGAGTCTAATGTTGACCACTGCCTGGGCCATTTATGTTGTCCCAATATTTATGCTGTCAAATTATGTGAGCAGAGCCAAACAAAGGAGTTATGATTGCACATATGGGATAAATTCAGAAAGCTCTGGAAATCCACTTATCACTTTTATTGTTATTATTATGGTTGTTGCTATTGTTAATTCATTGACTGATTGATTTTTACAAAGCCATTTTTCTAGTACCCTGTAAAGCTGAGTGTTTGGCCGTGTTACTGGTTACCAGGGTAACATCAGAGCAAGTTTGTGCGTTTGTGTGAGTGTGCATAGTGCATGTGTTCATGTGTGTGTTGACAATATGTATCATGGCAGAGGATTGTTCAGGTGGAGTATGTAGAAGTCGCTTTCCTAGGTTCTCCAGTTCAAACAAGAGTAATTCCATCCCAGCGCATCGTGCTCTGATGTCAATATCAGCTCTCTTAATGAGGAGAAACCAAAGGACTTCATGGAGAGCCCTTGGAGCTGCTTCACATGCCATAGCATGTCTGCAACAGAGAACAGTTTAGCAAAATCCAACAAGCTCATTCTAAATGGAAAATATTCCTGATTTATCTGCGCCTTCCTACCTAAACTGAACATCTACCCATGGAACTCACTTTAGCTATCTTTATATAAAAAGAACAAAATGGTTTCTTGTCCCATAACAGTCCAAAGGAAAAAGTAGGACTTTAACTTGTCCCTCTTGAAAATAAGATGGAGGGGGGGATCAAGAAAGTGAAGGCAGGAAAAGAAGCAAGAATCAGTATCAGGAACCGATGACTCTTTCCCTGGTGACCACCTACTATGTAACAAGAAGATAGATTTATGTTATGTTCTACTCTTTGTCAACAGCTGGGTTGCACTGGTCACTCCTCAGGCCCAAGTGGCCCATGTGACAGTGACCTGCTGCAGACCTTCAACCTGCTGCAGGGCCAGGCATGGCTGGGCAGTCCCTGGTGAATCCCTGGACAGTGGCAACTGTCCTAATGGCAACTGTATCTAGTTCCTCCCACCACACAATTGTTTCTGGAGACACAGAGTGAGGCACAAAGCCAGATGGCCTTTGCAGGACAGTCACTTTTGTATGTAACCCAAAGCTGTAACTAGAACAGGTTAAGGGAGACAGTGCAAACCCGTGCAATAAATTGTAGCAGATAAGGTTTCCCATTCAAGGTGTTGCAAAGCCATCTTTTCAGTACTATGCTGAAATACCTAAGCCTGGGTATTTTTGTAAAGAAAAGAAGGTTGTTTATCTCAGGCCCATATCTGAGAATAGCCCTTGTGTTAATAGAGTCCTGATACAGAGCAAGGCAGGAAACATGTGCACATGTGTGCATATCTCTTGGTCTCTCGTATCTTCTCATAAAGCCACTGATATTCAATCAAGGGGCTCCACCCTGGTGACTTTATCTAATCTTCAGCACCTCCCAACAGCACCACCTCTACATACTGTGCTAGGATTAAGTTTTCACCCTCTTACCATATCCCATGGGGATTAAGTTTCAACATGGGAAGTACTGGAACACGGACCCAAACCACCTTAAGACCTTAGCAGTGGCTGATGCTGAGCAGTACTGGATGGAGAGTTGTCAGCATCTGACCAAGGCCAGTTCAGAACAGCTGGGAGGGGTGTGAAATTTCTGAGGTCTGGCGATGGTCAAAGACCCAGATCAAAGGTGATCTAGAGTGGCACAATAATATGACCTTTGTGATCTGACTGTTTAGATGCTTCCTATTCCTAGTTTGGGCTCCTAAGCACATCTTAAACACCCAGCATAAATTCTGTTGAATAATCTGCTCTCTGCCCCACACCATGCTAATACTCCTGGTGCTGCATATTTGTAATTTCTTCCTGCCTATATCTATCATCCCTCTTCTCCAAGAACCAGAAGAGAAAAAGAAGACATTTGAAGAGATTCCTACCCAATAAAGCTCCATAGGTCACTCTAGCCCACAATGATCTGTTTTATTACTGAACTCATATGATCCTCATAGTCCAAGCCATATCATTTCCCATTTGATTATACATGATTTGAGGCTGTCCTATAATATCACCTGTGCTTTGTTTTCCTGTAACATCATACTCTTGTCAAGGTCATTGAGACATTGACTCCACCGTACCCTCACTATAGCTGGTGGAGCCGTGAACTGGTAGTAAACAGTTGATGGGACGAATTGGCTTGTTCTCAAGTTGAAAATCAGTGCATCTGTTATAAAGATCAAATCAAATAAATTACCCATGTCAAGTCTCCTATAGCATATATAATTCTAAAATTATTTTTTTTAAAAAAAGACAAATAATAGAGGTGAGTCACTAAAGGATAACACTTATTTCAGTAAAAGCTTGAACTACAGATGCAATGTAGTTCCAGGAACAAATGAAAGAAGGAAAGGAAGATTGGATTCCAAGTTGAACTTAGGATGCACTTAGAGGATGTGGATGGAAAGATAAAGATGACAGAAGGCAGCAAGTGGGCGAGGCCTTCTAATGTGAAAAGATGACAAGAAAATAAGGCCTAATTTTGAGGGAAGGATTTTGTGAAAGGTCATTACATGAAGGACAGGGTGATAAGCATGACATGCATAGAATCCTGAGAATTACATTCCATTTTGTCAGCCGTCTTAGTCAAGAGATGTCAATAAAATTAGATGTGCAGAGGTCTACACAACAATTTAATGATTGGGAAATTCCCAATGCATAGAAGGAGTCATAAAAAAAAGTCCAGGTGTCAAATCCCTCATGCATTACATTGGTTGCCCTCTGAACCAAACCATGCTTCTTCATTTTCTAGAAACATATACAGTGTTGTTACCACCTTAGATGGAACTTAACACATATCTCCTTTCAGAGACCCAAGCAACAATTTTAGCAATGTGATTCTTATTCTCCAGAGGAGGATGGAAAGACTCAGGATAGGTACCTGCATAGTCCTCAGTTTGATGCATATCTACTGCTGGTCGACTTGTGTAAGCCCTGGTATTGCATGAGGGTCTGTAGAATAGGATACTTCCTCTCCTGGAGCTCACATTTCAAAGTCAAGGCCAACATCATAGAATTGGAATGTGGCTAAGGTTCAGACTAGTCTGACTCTAAACCACCCACAGCACCTCTTTTTCATAATAAAGAAGGCCCACAAATGGTTTTCTTTTCAGATCAATCACAAGCAGCACAATAACATGATTATAAAAGTGTTTTATCTCAACAGAAGTTTTTAAAAGACTATTTCAGTGACCACAGATAAACATGAATTAAGGGTAAACAATGGAAGAAAGATTTTTCTTACATCTTATTTAAATCACAGAAGCAACACATGTAAGTCTTCTAGGAGAAGCATAGCTAGAAAGGTGCAGGGGTTCCCCTCTCAGTTACAGGACCATGGGGAAAGTGTCTCAGTAACTTATAAGGTTGAGTAGGACATAAAACATGAGAGGGAATGCTTGAGACTCCAGAAATCGAAAGAGGAGTCAATGCCATGTGTCTGTAGTAAAGAAACAGGAGCCCCTTGCCCAGGGTTCCAGTTGGGAACCCAAACATAAATCCTAGAAGCTAAGGTGCTGCCAGTCAAGTACAGCATCAAGCCTAAGAGTCAAGAAACTCAGTAAAGGCCTCTGCATCTTCCCGATGAATATATTCAAGATTTATCCTCCCAGCAACATGGAAATGTACTGAATTCACTATGAGCTACATTCACCATGCTGCAACAGAGCTGAAAAGAAAAAATCAAACTTATTTCTCCTGCGGTTGTGTGTCCTTTATTATACCTGTTCAAAGTTGTATGCAAGAATCATCACATTATTTTGCACCCATAAGTTTGTAGAGCTGAAGTAGTCAATATATAAGTTTTTTTTTAAGTCCTTGCCTAAAGCCTGAACTATTCCAGGGCTACTCCATCCTCCAAATGAAGACAACAAAACTTTGACCATGCATTGGTAAATGGTGAAAAATTTATACAATCTGGAAAGAAACCAAAGTATTGCCCATGCATTAGGGAAAGAACAAGTACCCTACTTTCCCAAGGCCAGGGATTAAAAAAATAACAAGTAAACTTGCAGACATGGAATTTTAGAAACTATAAATTATACCAGACATTTGAAAAATCACCCAAACTAAGAAAGAATTCATTGACCAGACCAGAACCAAGGCAACTCCTAGAATTCTTGAGAAAGCAAAAATAAAATCCCTTTATAGGAGCCCATTAAATGGATGGCATAAGCCCTAGTGGATATGAATTCATGATAAAAATGATACATCCAATGAAAATTTAAACACAGTAATTGTAAGTTTGCAAAGGTATCAAAAGGGGAACTGAGAATCATATGACAATATGAAAAGGACTCTAAGACACACAAAAGAATTAGGAAGATGGAAGAAGTAACAGAAGCTATAATGAAAGAATAGCTTAGGACTCTTTTTAAAGAGAATCAAGTACAAATTTTAGAAATAAAAAAATCTAGCCATTAAAATTAAAATTCCAAAGCACATTCAGTGAGCAAATTAAATAGACACAGCTGATGAGAAAATAAGTAGACTAGAAGAAAGCCGTAAGGAAATAGTTTAAATGCAAGAGTGAGTAGTAAAGATATATAAATTAGAGTGACTAAGAGTCATGGAGAACAGAAAGAGAAAATCAAACATGTTTCTGATACAGTTCTAAAAAAATACATTTGGGAAAAGAAAGGGAAGCACTACTCAGTAAAGTAGTTGAAACTATTCCCAACCTTAAAAAGACATGAGTCTTAGCCACACTACAGTCATCCCTTCCCCGTCCATGCAGAGGAAGGAAGAGTGACCTAAAAGTCCACCGAACAGTGTTTCAGTTATGCCACTGCAGTTCTACTCAAAATAGCATTCTTCCCGGAAGAGCTGAAAACATCATTCACAGTGACATATGCGGACTCGTATTTATAGCAAAACAACTCTTAATAGCTAAAACTTGGAAGCCACTTATATGTCCACCAATAGATGAATAAATAAACAAAGGGTGCAAGTCACACACAATGGAGCACTACTCAACCATAGAGATAAATTTGGGTCATTTTCAGGAAAATAGATGCACCCTGAACCATACTGTTAAGTGAAATAAATCAGACACTCAAACTTGAATGCAGTGTGTTTTCTTTTATGTGAGAAACCCAAATTATAAATAAAGAGCAAAATACAAGATAATAGGGAGGAGATAGACCCTTCCCAAATGGAAAGGGGATCAAGAGATGGAGGGAAAAGAGAGGGAAGAGGAGGAAAGATTTAAAAAAGAAAAAGAATTAAGATGTGTATGTGCATGTACCAACTTCATATAAGGAATGTAAACATTATGTACGGCAAACATGTACTAATAAAAAAAAGTATTACTCAAGAGTTTAACAGGAGGAGAAAAAACTTAAATACTGAGAATGCCATGAGCCACTGCTTAGAGAGGCATCCAGGGGGCGGAAGACGTGGATCCACAGACTTGCTAGGAGCCCTGAACACTCACCACAGGAGTCTCCTTATTCCACATCTTGCCTCAATAGCCAGTCACGCTGTGCACTTTTGGTATTTTGGTATTCTACTCGCCCCTCGATTCCTTGCATACAGATAGTCTCGGATGTGCTGTGGTCTGTATTCGGAGTCCTTTACCTGTCCATCTTCTCTCCCCCAGACAACTAGGCAGGCTCTGTGCACCACAGTGTATAGCTTTGGTCTGAAGAGGACCTGGGGCAGGTGACGATTTATCCATGCCATGGTTTAGCAGCCCATAGATTTCAGGGCTTCGTATTTCATGTTTGAAATTATAGGCTTTAAATGCCACGTTCACTGAGAAATCCCAGATGTTCCAATGCTGGGGCCGTTCCTGTTACAATATTATTAGGTATAATTCAATGCAACAAGAAATCTCCCCCTTTGCTCTGCTTAAAACAGTAACAGGTATTTTTTTTAAAAGATAAATTATAGAACAAGTAATATTACCTAATAATTCCAGAATTTTCTGTGTCTTAGGACATTGTGAAGCAAGACTGAGTAATAGAGTCTTCCACATGTATGTCAGTCAAATTCTAGGTTGGAATTGTTCTCTTACACTGGTTGTTGTGCCAAATTATGGCACTTAGAAAATTCTACAGGCATGGAGTTGTAAGCCATTCTATTTCCACGCCTTTGTGTTAGTAATCACTGACCGTGGTGCCTCCATCGGTTAGAGGCGGTGCCCCAGAGATGGCAGTGGTCTAGGGAAAGAGGTAGATGGGAATGCTGAAAGCCAGTGTGGCCATGTCCCCGGACAGGTGGGACAGGCACTCATCTCACACCTGAACCTGAGCAGCTTCCTCGAGTAAAGAAAATAATACTGTGCAAAATTCTGCTAGTCAGTTATCCTTCACTAACACATTCTGGGGCTTAGAAAACAAATACAAACACAAAACCTGAGTGCACCTTGTGAACCAAACGGACTTAGTGGAACCAGCTAAGCAAGTTGCACAAACACCACATTTATGAAGAACAGGAACGGTGAGCTCTAATGGCGATAAGGGTTAGCCAGAGTGTTCTTTGCAAATGTGAAAATAGAGCATTACATCTTCTCCTGCTTGCTGTAACTACTCCTTGTTAACTTTAGGAAATGGGCCTCATTAAGGCTCTGTAGCAAACCAGGTCTGCATCCTCTTGCCTTTGCTGAGGGAGGCTCATGGATATGGTATTTGAGAAACAAAAACTGTCTTCATTCCTCCAAAAAGGGGGGGGGTAAATTATAATAATATAAATGGCAAGAATCAAAGAATTCAGTTTCCTGGAATGAGCATTTCTCATTCCTAGTTGTCAAGACTGCTGTTTTTGCCTTCTGTTACAATGTTGTTTCATAAAAGTATAGTTGCATTTAAGATAACTTGCTACCTGTGAGGTATTCATTTGCGACAATGTCTAAGTTCTGTATTTTTTCTTCCGTTTCCCTATTTTCAGAATGTTGGTCTTCATTTTAAGTCATATTCATGTTCTTCTGCCAAGGAACCCTCACACTGACACAAACAAAAGAAATTATAAAAAGAAATGTCTTCGATTTCAGAGAAAATGGGGCAGGGCATGGAAAAGGAATCAGAAGGAAAAATTAATTGAGACTCTGGGGACACAGATGTGTGGTGTGAATGTCTACAAAGCCAGCACAGGTAGGAATAGCGATCTAGGTAAAGAATCACATTGGTAGGACCAATAAATAAAATGTGATGAAAAGATAAAGCACCCACGGCCAGGGATATAGCTCAGCGGCAGAGTATGCCTGCCATGAAACTCAGTCATGAGTTCGATTCTCAGTACAAAAAAAAAAAAAAAGGCACTCACAGACAGAGAAGATATGGGTCTTTGAACAACACATTGAATCATTAACAGGACAATATAAATTCCATATCATTAGAGTAAAACTGCACAATATGATGCCAATAGAAATATTTAAATGGCTGGGCTATAACTCAATGGTAGAGTTTTGACTTACTGCGGGTAAGTCCCTGGAATACCCAGCACTAGAAAAAATATTGCAAGCAACCAAAGGTGGAAAAATTACCGACAAAGGCATGAAACCCACACTGACTGTACTTTATATTAGCAATGATAGATGCCAGAATCATGTCAGCAAAGGGCAGAGGGAGTCTACCTACCTAGAAACTTGTACCTAGAGAATCTATCGTTATTTGATATGGAATACTGTGACCACTGGTCACATGTGACTACTGATTACTTGACATATGGCTAGACATATGCTCAAACAGAAGCTCACCCTAAATAGAAAATATATCCTGGATTTCAAAGACTTGTAAATATAAGAACATGAAATATCTTGTTAGTAGCATTTTCTACCTACTTCACGCTGAAATGGTATTTTGGATACATAGGGTTAAAAATGATATATTATTAATAGTAATTTCAGCTGTTCATCTTTACTTTTAAATCAGTCCTGCTGGTCTCTATTCCCTCTATTCCTTAACCAAATTACCCACTTTCCTCCAATCTCAGGATATTTGCACTTGAAAATAATCTTGGTTAACTCTGTGGTTACCTTGGAATTCTAGCACTTTCTTGGTTTCAATGCATATATTTGCATATATAATCACTGCATCTGCCAACTAAAATAAATGTCAAGTCCATTAGAGGAGAGGTAACATCTGTCATGCTCACCTTGGTTGCTTAGTCTTAGCACCATGCAGATCAGAGACCCTCTGTCTTATCTGTGGATAAGAGTGCGTGGTTCATAGCAGGACATTCTGATGCACACCTGTAATCCCACACTTTGGGAGGCTGAGGCAGGAGGCTCAAAAATTTGAGCCCAACCTGAGCAACTGAGTGACTTACTGAGACCTTGTCTCAAAAGTAAAAAGAGGCTGGGGATGTAACTCAGTGAAAAAACCCTAGGTGTAATCCTGAGTATTGAAGAAAAAAACAAGCGATTCATCTGCAGGTGGAATGGTTTCACATCTGCCTCCATGGTGAGCCATTGTCTGACTGACCTTTGGGTAAGTCATACAACTTTCCTGAGCTTTGATCTTTGCTTTTAAACCAGGTATTTCCCTTCCCTTCAATACTATTATGAAATGATGGATGAAATAACTCATAGTTTGACTGTTTCTCTCATGCATTTTAATATGTACTCAGGTCTTGTTCTTTTCAGTGTTTGCAGTACTGAGGATCAAACCCAGGACCTCTCACATTCTAGAAAATGCTCTACCCTGTGCCAAAGTCTTAGTTTATAAATGTGTCAAAATGGAGCGGTCAATGCCACTGGAAGACGTCTAATGTTACTGACAGTTCTCTGTGGAAATGCGAGTTCTGGGACACCACGCAGGGCCACAGGGAACCAGCAGGGCCTGTGAGGAGACTAACAGTGCCAGGGGAAGGCATCGGCCACAGCCTTTACTGTATGTTCTGCAGGAGAAGCAAGGCTGGGCCAGGCCAGCAGCTGAGGGGTTTTGAATGGTTTGAATAGTTTCATCAGGTTTTGAAAAAGAGGGTCTGTTCCAAGGTATCTGGTACCTGGCCCTAAGGTGATTTAGGGTGCAGGAAATATTGACTCAGTATATGAACGCTGGATAGAGGAGTTTGGTGGGCTCTGGATTGATTTGGTCTCCATGTGAATGTCATATTCACAGGCAAATTGTTTTACTGTCTCTAAGAATTAACAACTAACTCTGGAATTTGCTCTCCAGTCAGAGAGGCCACCCTCCCAGAAGTAAAACTGAAAAATAAAAAAAATGATTAGCACCTTTTAGAGCTCACATTGTCTTTCAAAGAAATAACAATTTGATGTAAAACTGGCCACTCCGTGGTTTCTGACGCAATTTTGCATATTTCAACTTCTTTCCCACCACTTGCCCTGAAAAATTACTTACACCCGAGCCACCTGCTACACCTGAGACTTAGGGTATCCTCCAAAGGCCTGTATGTTAAAGATGTGGTCACAGGGTGGCACTGTTGGGAGGTGAGGGACCCCCTTGAGAGTTGGGACCTCAAAGACAACCCTTCATTCACTGGGACCCTGACCCCTTCCTTTTCTTTTTCTGTCTTTCTTTTCTTTTTCTTTTTTGGCCTCCTGGTTGGTGATGCGAGTGGTTTTATTCTACTGCGTGCCCCTACTGTGACTCCTCATCACAGGCCCAAGCCAACAGGGCCAACTGATTTTGGAGTAGAACCCTAAAAGCTTGAGCACAATTAAACCTTTTATCTTCATCCATTAATTGCTGTTGGTATTCATTACAGAGAGAGAAAGCATATAAGACACTATCCTACCTGCCTCCAACACACAAACAGGCTGATGTCTGTAGCTCCACCATGATGCTGGCCTGACTCTGAGTATCCCCTTGCTTAGCCTGACCCCTGCTCCTGGAGCGCCATAGGAGAAATGATGGTAGATTCTGCCACAGATTCAAGGGAATGCTATTTGGCATTCACAAGGGGGAAAAGACTTAATCAATTGAATCAGATTTTTTTTCCCTATTATAAGTTACAGAATCTACCCACGGTAGCTTGAGCTGCAAAGGAGAATTTATAAAGCTACACAAATACTCCAGGAATCACAAGTGGCTGGGCTAAGGAGCATCCTGGATCAGAGGCAGATGCAGACACTCCCTTGCTGTTCTTCTTTGCTCATCTGCTTTGTTCCTCTTGCTTCCTCTACAGACTGGTGTTCTGTGCTGCTTCAGTGCATACAACGGGTCAAAGAGGCAATGCCATAGCTGATTGGGTGAGGACCCAACTGGAGGCTAAGCAACTGTTGCTAGGCAATGAATCACATGACTCCAAATGGCTGCTAATGTCCTCCTTTGGGGTTGTTAAGGAGAGATATTGTGAGCTAAGACCATCTCCATTGTTAAATGCTTTGGAACTTTGAAATGCTGGTTAACAAAATTAGACAGGAATGGGGATTCCCAAACTTAGTGAGTATTGCACATTTTTGAAGATGGTGATGTAAGACACAGAGTCAAAAAGGCTTATTCAAGTCTGAACATCTTTGTTTCCAAAGGTTTGTTAAATATTATGGAATTAGTATCCTATGAAATGCAACTGCCAAAGACCAGAAATTATAAGATACTTTTTATTGTGCAAATTACTTTGTCCATGTGGGCCAAGATTCAAAAGACTTAATCTGCTGACCTTGCATCTGAATATATTGTGTACATAATGACTGGTTGGATGAGGGCATTGATTAAGATTATTTCATAAGAATAGATACGAGAACAAAGTGGAAACTCAGAAACTCCTGCCTAAAGTAGAACTATCACAGTTTGAGCAGGACCAGTTCCATGATTAACTGTGACTGACCCAAGGTCACAAGTCTAAAACAAAAACCACAATATGCTAAGCACAGTTATTGACAGTGGATCAGCTTTGGAAGTATTTGATGCAAAGAACTGATTTTTCAAATATTTGCCAACCTTACCCTGAACAATTGGCACATAGATATTGTAGAATTGCCTGGATGTTATGATAAAAATATCAAAAATTTTGCATTATGGATGTTATGATAAAAATATCAAAAATTTTGCATTACATGTTGAGAGACTGCATCCATTATTCCCAGCCCAAACTTCACCTCAAGAGATGCTGAGATCACATTTTCCACTGCCACATTGATAGCCACCAAAGCCGGTATTCAGAATGCAGTCACACGGGGAACCTTTCAGAGTGCTTAATCCTCAATTTAAATCCTAATGATTATCCAGCCTATTTGAGAGTTTAACTCAGTCATCAAAGGTTAAACCGCCTTTGGGTTTTGCATTCACCAAGGCAGGAAATTAGTTTAACTCTGAGTCTAAGTGGAAGTAAGATGGGTAAGAGAAACTGATTCAACCTTTATTCAGATGATCCCACTTGAAACCTCAGCAGAATCACACACAGAACTCACAGCCCAAAGCAACAGAGGTTATGCTTTGACACCCAGACAGAGAGCAAGTCCTTCCAGGAGTGCAGAAGAGCTGGCTGGCTGGATGGCAGAGACCTCCTGCCCTCTCAATCATGGTGCCTGTCTTTACAGCCAACGCAGAAAGGGGAGCTGAAGTGGGACCCACATCTCTGGCCAGAGTGCAGCAAACAGCTTCTAGCTGGGAGATTCTACTAGACCCAAAACTTGTGCCAGGAACTGCTTTTTAAAAGCAGGCTTACTTTTGATGCTGTCTGTCACTCAGTGGAATTGGGTCACTTAATGGAACCTGCTTATCAAAATGCTGAAACTGAGATTGCTTCTTGTCAGCCTCCCAGTTAAGTAGTTCACATACACAGGTACTCAGGGATGGAAGCACGGCAAAAACTGAAAAATGCTGGAGCTGGGGGGATAAAAGCCCCAGTGGGAAGATTCCCATGCAATACTAGGTTGATGTTTCCTCTCAAAAACTCATGCTGTTGAATCAGCTTAGGAAATACCCAACCACTCTGCCTCCTCTTTCCTCTACACAGACATCCTATCCCATGCCCAAAAGAGCCATCAGGGAAGCCATTTTTCTTGCTGTAGAATACGGGTCATCACACAGGACAAAATGGCTCTTCACTGATTGACTGACTGACACAAAAACACATCAGGCACCCCTGGACTGGATGGAGAAGTCAATCATGTTCTGTCCAAACAGATGCCCTGGTGTGCACCCAGCCACATCTCAGCACAGGAGGCAGGTCCATGGCGGGGGCGGCTCCAAGCATCTCTAATCTGGATACAGATGGTGCCTTCCCTGGCAGTGTTGAGGAGTTTAGGAAAGTCTGGACATGTTCCGTCCTTATTTGCCTTTCTAAGCATTGCCTTATAGTCATCATTACCACCATCCTATATGAGGTGGCAAAACCATCAGACCCCACTAGTTGTACCCACTG
>PVJX010034213.1:0-19098 GCA_004027295.1 Dolichotis patagonum
TTCCTTTTCTTTTTGCTCTTCCTCCTCTTCTCCTTTTCTTGCTCTTTGTCCTCCTCTTCCTTCTTCTTCCTAGAGCTTGATTTCTGGAATTTACTATTTCAGGAGCACTAAAATCTTGCATTTGTTCCTTCATCCTTCCTTACCTCCTTCTCCTTGAACCTTTTCCCTTAAAACTTCTTTCTCTTCTTCTTACATTTGTGAGAAGAATTGCAGCCCTGAATTTTACTCATAAGAAAAGAGTTTTGCTGCTATTATATCTGATTTCAGAAGAGAAAAGCTTCACATGAAATGAGACTAATGGTAGAAACTGAAGAAATCTCTGAAAATGTAAGCTTCTTCCTCAGACTCTGCATACAGTTTCCCTTCCCTTCAATAGTATTATGTGTTCTAACTTTAACTGGCTTTAGTAACATCTGTTTTACCAGTAAGAACTTGTTTATTCATATATTATTAGTTATTCACATATTACAATTTTATCATTAATACATTGCAAGTTGAGAGTGTCCGTAACAAGGGTAAATTCTACATTCTTCAATCTGCCCTAGGAATATAATTACAACATCAAACCACATTTCTTTGAGAATACAGGGCAGGCTCTATGTAGACTTTTAATATGTTATGTCCTCGTCAGTTAGCATCTTCCGTGTGCCCCATTCAATATGTGATTTTTATTTTCTAAGATTTTTCCAGGCCATGGGAAACCTGACCACTCAATTAACTGAGCTACAACCAAGTATGTCCTGGAATTTGTCTGTCATTAAGGATTTGAGAAGTCTGCTTCAGAGACGGCAGCCTCCAGGTAGTTTGGTCCTGTGTTCTTGAAGTTGTTGTGACCATCTTCAAGACAGCTCTGTCTGGAGTGTGTTACCACACCACATTTTTGTGTTTGTGGGAACACTTCAGTGCTCTAGTCATTGAATCTGTCGAATTCTAGTCCTAATTCTGTGGAATTTGATTATAATTTCTAGGAGGAACAATGCATATGTGACTTGAAACTAAAAGCAACCCAACTAGATTTAATGGAAACAAAAAATGAGGCATGCTATATATGGCATGCAGCAGAGATTGACAACACGCTTCAGGCCTGCCTATATGCTGAATCTGAGGAAATGCCATCAGTCCTAAATAGCTCTCTGTTATCTGTTTTGTTGTTGATGATAAGGGAGAACTGAGTTATTTCTTATTTTCTGTGTGTCTTAGTGTTCTCATTACTGAGACAAAATACTCTTCATCCAAAGTTAAGGGAGGGAAGGTTTGTTTCAGCTCACAGTATGTGGAGGTTCAGTCCCTCATCAGATGCCTGTAAGCCAGGACAGCATGGCACACGAACATGGCAGAGGAGAAACAGTCCAGAGCAAGACAGGCAGGAAGCAGTGGCAACAAAGCCTCTATTTCCCTTTTATCCCATCCAGACTACAAGCCATTTGGGTGGTGCCACCCACACTCAGGGTGACCCTTCCCATCACCAACACCCAGAACTATGCTACACCAACTGGTGAACTAATTTATTATAACACACTCTTAAACCCACTATCACACACAGTATATCCAGCCACCTCCACAAAGCCCCAATAATGAATGCTGGAGGCTTTGGGGATATATATATATATATATATATATATATATATGCCATTACACTGGTATATGAAAAATGTGACTATTTAGCTAAGTTGATGCTGACATTTCCCCACAATGTAGATAGGCCATTTCACTCCCATGAGCAATATGTTAGGAATTTCATATTTCCTGCAATTATCAAATCTGTGTATCTTCTTGCTCCTTGGCTTTCTACCCAGTCAAATGGGTACATAAAGCTATCTCTGGCCTGCATGGCCATGGTTATTAATTTTGTTCCCATCTCTTCATGTACTTACTGGCTCTATGGACCCTTGCCATGACATGTAAAATATACTTGGAGAAACATCTGAAGCGAATGTGAGATTTTTCCTGAATTTACTCTCTAACAAAGGTTTTCCCTTTTAAAGTATTAATGGTATTAGTTGTTGCCCAGTTCTTTCAATTATTGACTGACATATTTTGTACAGCCTTGATGGTTATTTTTTGAGCTGACACTGGATAAGCTACTTTGTCATGGCTTAGGTGGGACCTTCCCAGTGTTTGCTTTGTGTAATTTGTTGTCATTATTTCTATGTCTAGTGCCACCAAGAACTCTAATATATACTCCAAAAACCATCCACGCAAAACTGTTCTTGCAACACGAAGCACTGAAACAGTCAATAGTGAATGAAATGGAACATGTGGGGAAACGTGTCCTGATCCTCTCTGAGAGCTTGTCTTTGCATCTGGGCTTGCAAAAGGATGAAGATGTCATCTGTGATGTGCTTGTGATTCCCACGAACAGCCCACCAGTCCTCCTCACCTACTTCGGGGAAAAAGAGAACACAGAAGACGACTCTACCGTGCCTGGGAAAGGAAATAAGTTTAAATATTGTAAACAAATTGCCCAAACTTTAAAAGAGAAGCTGGTATTAGATGGTGGTTACAATAAGAAACTGTTGATCAGGAGGAAGATCTTCTCATTGACTCCTGAAGGCAAAACAACATTGCTTTACGATTCTAGTTCCAAAGCACCTTACCCTAAACCCTATTATACTACAACCACTGAAAGAGTAACCACATTCCTGAAGGCTCTTTCTGTCCTTCCATGGCATAATGACTTTGCGTCTCAGTTGAAAAGGATTATAGAATACGTTCAGAATGATGACATAGAGGGCAGAGCTCACCTGAATCATGGGAACTGGTGTTTCATTGTTTAGACAATGACATTCTCTAATGCTGTAAAAGTACGATGTGAAAACTTTACAAGTTAAGCAACTTGATATGATGTTAGAAAATTAAGGCTGTTGGTAAGAATCGCTTCATCATTTGTGTATACGTTTTAGTCAGGAATATTAGAGAACTCGAAAGCTGAATTCCAGGGAAGTGACTGGTCACAACCACAGAAATACCAACTTGAAAATAAATCTAATGTCTGTGGTGCCATTCCTCCCAGCTGATGAAATTGTACGGTTATAGTGAGTTATAAAGTTGCGTTTGCCAGTGAAGTCACTGGCCAGGTGTTAGATAAATACATGTACCGTATGGAATGAGATTATGTTGCTGTTGAATAGTCGTTTTCGTTGTTTATACCACTTTGTGGTTCCTGTACATTTGAATGTCTGAGGAATGGATTTCCTCAGGCTCCAAATAATGAAGATTGGCACAGAAGCTGGAGAAATTTGATAGAAAATATTTACCTTAGTTTATAGGGAAGAGCAAAATTTTGAAACCAGTGGGAAGTGTAGCAGACTGCTAGGTCAAAGAAACTTTGCGGACATAGGGTATAAGGAGAATCAGAGTAATAGTGTGCCAGGCACAGAGGCTCTATAGTTAGCAATGCAACAGATAGTTTGATATGGGCAAGGCTGGTACCTTCACTGCCAGCCAGCAAGGTATAATTCTTATTGAGTCCCATGGGCTCAGCTGACACGTTACCTCTTGTCATAGCCGTAGAATGTCACAGGCTCATGCTCGAGCCCCCATTCCAGCCATCAGTGGAGTTGGGGGAGCAGTTTTTGCCAGCATGTTGTCATGGGACAAGCTGGTGTCTTGTCTGGATTCGATCACATTCTTTTAGCCTACTAAGGGACCATCTGGTTCCATATAGCCAGGTCTGTGCATCTCAGTGAATAGGGCTGAAGTAAAGGTCAGGGAAAGATGGAGGCAAGGGGCTTCACTTCTTAGGAGAGTGCACCTTGGTGTTCTCCCACAACCCTTGACCTAAAAGAGGAGTTGCAGCTCCTCATTATGATTTGATACTTCACAACGTATTTTTATAAATATAGCTCCACAAACGTGCGTTATTGCATCATTGACTCTGCAGGCAAGCATTGTATGTTCATAAAAGTCAAAATTTTTTTGCATACAATAAAGAGATAGCCTTTTTATACATCTCAATTTTTAAGGGATACACTCTGTGGAGATTATGGCTCTTTGGTTGACTTTTCTCTTCCTCAGTACTGGGAATTGAAACCAGGGACTGAGCTCATACTAAGCAGATGCTTTACCAAAGGGCTACAACTCCAGAGCTTTTTAAAATTTCTTTTTGGAGTCAGAATTTTGACAATTTTTCCAGGCAGCACTTAAACATGCAATTCTACTGCCTCATCCTCCCCAGTAAGTGGGATTTTATACATGGGCTTCCTAACCCTGATTTTTAGATAATTTTACATGCATCAATGACTCATTGTGACTTTTGATTGATATTATCAAACGATTTATGTTGCTCTTTAGATTTTTCTGAAAACAGTGATAAGTCGGTTGCGTGCTATTACACTTAAAATCTGCATTTATAGGTTATGGTTGATGACTTACTTCTTTGCGAATATGTTGCATCCCTTCATCATTGTGATATTAATGTGACTATCACTAGTATACCTGAATGTCTGTTCTGAAGGAATGTTATTATTTGCTAACTTGAAATGCAAAATGGCCATTGATATGTTCTGTACATTTTTATATCTCTCAAATAAATCATTTTTAAAACATGTAAACAATAGAGCTTTTAAGGAACTCATTTTTTCCAAGATTCTATCAACTGCATTTTAATCAGTTGGGATGTTTGACCTTGGCATCTTGATCTTTCTGGATTACGACATTCAAAATTGGGCCCCAGACTGCAGTCTACACAAAGACATAGCTATCCTAAATGAGCATGAATCACACAGTTGAGCTACAAAACATGTGAACCAAAAGGTGAAAGCACTGAAAGGATAAACGCACAGTTACAGTTGTCAGTTTCAGCATCTCTCTGTCAGGAATTATTCAGACTAGTAGACAAAATGTCTCCAGCATAGAAGGGAATTCCACACTATCAGTGTACAAGATTTAACTGACATTTACAGAACACACCACCCAGCAACAGTAGAATATGTATTATTTTTCAGAACACTCAGAAAATATGCCAGTATGTACAATCACTTTGCTATAAATAAACTACCACAAATTTTAAAGACTTGAAATTATATACTGCATTCCATGACAAAAAAGGAGTCAAATGACATCCAAAAAAATGATAGCAGGACTATCTTCTGACACCTAAAAACTAAAGATGCACTTCTAAATAACCCACAGTTTGAAGAGAAAGCCTCAGGGAAAAATTTTAAATGCATTCAAGTAAGAGAAAGTAAAAATATAATATATATCAAAATCTGTGTGACGTAGGTAATGAAGTATTATGTCTGGAAGACCACTAAAGCCTCATGTGCTCATCCTGTAATGGAAAATGGCCCCCCAGCCAGTAAACTTCAGTTTCTTAGTTGTCCAGGTAATAGTTCCTTTTCCACCACTGGATGTTTCTGTTTTGTAGAAACCACAAGTCACTGTGATACACATTACGTAAGCCAATCCCCAATTGACAAGGCATTCTCTCTGTATTTCCTGCTTGCTTATTTCATATAAGCTTTAGACTACCAATGATCAGGTCTTGATATTTTGGGAATGATTCTAATCAACTGCCATTGATGTAAGTAAATCTGTCTCCAAATCCTGAGTATTGTTTCAGTGTTTCTGCTTGCTGATGTGCCCATTGTGTTGGCCAGGAAGACTGACTGTGTTGAGCATTTTGATCACCCAGTGGGGCACTCACAGATGGATCAAGGACCTGTCCAGTTCCTGACAGGAAGGCATGCCCTCAAGATTTCCTAAGTCCCTTAAAATTTCTGAAGGAGCATTCCTGTCTCCCTGCTTGAGTAGCTTATATCTGATCCCAAAGGGAGGAGAAATCTGTCTGTCTGCTTTTCTGCTTGCCTGATTCCAGTAAGAGCCCTGGAGGACACCCCAGTTAGTCTTTCTGCCTGCACTGCTCAGCTCAAGGTAAAGGGGGAGTGTGATCAACTCCCCTTATTTAGACCTCCCTCAAGTGGACATGGTTGGGATGTTTATCCTCTGACCACTTGCTAAATAAATCTGTGAGTGAGTGAGTGAGTAGAACAAAGTAAGCAATAGGTTACCAAGACTGGGAGACCCTGGTCCACTGGCTGATTATACTGTAACCTGCAGGTTCATGGCAATTGACACAGGGCATAATGGAGGCCGCCCATGCTCCTTAGCCATATTGTGCCTATCTCCCTGAGAGGGGAGTGACCAGGGAGGCATCTGAATGATCTCCCTCGGAGGGGCACCCACCACTTGTCTTTGCACCATCATTCAAGGACACACAACATTCATGTCGGGAGCCAGAAATGGAAATTAATTCATCAAAACACACAGTCCCTGAATGCAGGGGAAAGGGCTGTTACAGAATTAAAAATGGAAACAAACAACTCCTTGCATCTCAAAGAAAAAAAAAGTAGAGAGGCCCATTCTTCTGAGAATTTCACCTTGGCACCCTCAGCTACCACGGTTATGGTCAAGACTCATGGTTTCACTCCCTGCTCCCGACTTGTCTACTTCCAGTCATTTGAACTGGTTCCAGATAGTCATTGACTGCATTCAGCCACAGAAGCTCTCCCTCCAGGACCTTCTGCTTCCAAACTTATCCTGGTCAGATGGTATCATCTAATGTCCACCTAAGATGACTGTCAGAAATTCCTCCTGAGTTCCACATTTTGACTGAGAAAAAAGTGGACTGTCAGCCCTGATGGATGAGTTACTGTGGCCTTTCCAAAGTCACCTTGCCTGGAACATCCCATTAGAGCACTTCTCAAGGACATCAATGACAGGGCAGAAAGTCCACCACTATGTCCAAAGTTACTGCAGTTACCCAGAAGCCTGGTATAAGGACTATGCACTAAAAAGTAAATGCTCATTCAGATTTAAAAAGTAAGAACTCCCAAAACGTTTAATGTAGATCAAATGACAACACTTTCATTGTTCTACCAGGCTCTGACTAGGCTCCATTATGCTCCCTTCTTCTGCTAGGGCAGTGGGAGCCTATAGTACCATCATAGGGGCAACTAGGACTCTTTCCTGTCACTTCTTCTACCAGGCACAAGCTTGCAGCTTAGGAGGGCGTCTCCTGTGCAAACCAGTCCTTACACCACTGTCAAGCCTTTGCACTGAGCCTGTCAGCTTCCTTCTGGTTTAGCCCCACACTTTCATCTATGAGAGTTCCTTGGAAGGGAGATGATGCCCGCATCATCCTGAAGTTCTGAAATCCTGCAATCCTGAAGTTCTGAAAACTCTCCTCCCAGACGTATGAACTAAGCACTTGCCTCCAGGCCTGGCCATCAACCATGCCACCTCACTGGTCCACTCTCCCCCGAAACATTGCTACCAGATGTCATAGGAAGCACAAATGGTCATCTGGCCACACATCAGCCCGATAGTGTTAAGCACTCTCAGCAAGTTCTCCATGGCAACAACAATGCAGCCAGCACTTTACACTATGCAGCTTCTGACCCATACCCCACTTTTGGACTGTTCTAGATGAATCCCCCTGCTTGTGAGTTGTTTCCATAAACAATTTCAACTGGGCAAGTTTGGAACAAAAGGCTAGTTTGCCTGGACTTAGTTGTCATAAAGCATTAATACTCTCACCCTATTTTGGGAGAGGCCTTACCTGAAATAAAATGAGGCTTCAAAACTTCAAAATGTCATTAGATGGTAAAATGGCTGAACTACACCGCTCCTACCTGAAAAGCCAGTTCAAGATGTTCCAGCTGCCAATTCTGCTGTGATTGCCCTCTGCATACATTGCCTCAGTCTTCTGCCACCACCACCCCACTGGTACACCTGGCTGGACCTAAAAACTACCTTCTTCTGCCTTTGATTGTCTCCTGTAAGTCAGTCCCTCTTGGCCTTTAAATTAAATAAATCCCAATTGGGACTCAAAACCCTACTGACCTACACTTAGCCTTCCAAAGTTCAAAAATTTGTTCTTTCTTTTAAAAACACTTCTGATTAATGATATTCAAACTGCCAGCTGATGAGACATAGCAGCTCTGCCACCATGTCTGCAGAAACTGTTTACAAGAAAAGAAATTCCACAAATTTCTTGGAGCTTCTGGCTTCTATAAAATCTAGATGTTTGAGTTCACAGAAGCAATAAGGTTTACTCAGAATATCAGGCCCTGGAAGGACCCAGTGGATTACCAAATACTTCGATCCAATCACTAAGGGCTGCTCCCCCCCACGCTGTGTCACACTCTGAAACCACTGTCCTTCTTACAAGCTCACCTTGAGATGAGACCTATCTGCCCTGTACTGGACCTAAAAACGAACCCCTAACAGATACTGAGCACACTGTTTACGGATAGAAGTAGATTTCCTAAGAACGGATTCCAACAGGTTAGACATGCTGTGGCCCCTTTGGACAAAGTGATTTTGGCCAATGCTCTCTTGCTCTGGCTTCCTGCTGATCTTTGGAGACCTGAAACCAATGATACCAACTCCTAAGCCTGCTCTGGAGATCCATTTGAGTTCAACAACAACCCCAGTCAGAAATCCTAATGCTCCCAAAAGATCAGAGCCAGACCTCACCCAGTGTTTGGTCTGAAAGCTTATGCCACTGAGCTGGCACTCGTACCCTTGCAGCCATCACAAGCTTCTGTGTCTGTGTCACGACCCTGATCTCATATGATATAATAGATTCTATACAGAAATAAAACATAAGCCTATAGAAACAGCTTCAAACCCCTTATAAAGCCAGGTATACCTGCAGAGATTCCTGCACACATATATAACCCAGGTACATATTAACTATCTCCACATGTGTCACAAACCAAGCCTTAAATCCACAAAAAAGGTTTCCTTGACCATTCCTCCAGGGCTCACTCTGAAGGGACAATGCAGGCAAAGCCCTGCTCTGGTCACTCTAGGTGACAGCCATCCCACCCACGGCTGAAGCGGTATTTCTGCTTGCCATTCCCAGCATTGCTCCACACCTAATATCTGGAGTTTTGTGTTTTGCAGGCTGCTTTCCCCAATCCTTATTTCCCCATTCCCTGCTAGCTTAGGGGTTTTTTTGCGTTAATCTTTATGGACATTTGCCCCAAGAGAATAGAAAATACAGTCAAACTCTTGACCAAGATGTGATGAATATCCAAGGCACGATGAACACTCTTCTGTATCAGATTAACTCATCCATTCCTTTGTCAGAGTCAGCTTCATGGAAAACCTACAATAAGGGAAACAAACAACACACTCCTGGTGGAAAAACTTTTACTCTTGCTAAGATCACTGTCAATCCTATTGCTTTTAGTCAAGCCTAGTCTCAGAAGATCATATGTAATGTGCCCAGCAGAAGTTTTCCAGGGAAACCAAAAGCGGGGGCAAATGTAAGCAAAAACGCCTCCATTGCCAATATACACTTGTTTTTTTGATGCCCATGAAGTAGTTCATGTTCCAGTTCTGATTGCTCGTATCTCTTAGAAAGAGCTGGTCACTGTGATGCACATTGTATGTCAGTCCCTTATGGACAAGCCATTCTCCCTCTGTATTTCCTGTATTTCTGTCTGTCATGCCAAAAACTATTTCTTTTCTGCCATGCCATTTTGTCATCAGAGAGACAGGGAAACAGGGAGAGTAACAGAGAGACAGACAGGGACACAGAGAAGCAAGATGAGGAAGGGCAGAAGATGAAGACAAGCCAAGATCTTTCATAAGCATAGACATAACATTCTTAACAAAGTATTGCCAAAAGTATTTTATTTATTTAGTGATTAAAATGAAGGAATCATCATTAGGGTTTCTCCAGGTACACAAGGCTAGCTCTCAGTTGGAAAAATAATCAATGCTACCACAGTATAACCAGGACAAAGAAGAAAAGCAGTATAATCTTTGGCATGCTGAATTTTTAGATATAACACCAAAAACATGATCCATGAAAAAGTTTTGTATGTTATAAAATTAAGACTTCTGTTTGTGGACAGGAAAGGAAGACTAGCACACAAGAAGCTAGGAAATTGATAAAGGGGGTTTTGATGTGTTCAAATTATGTAATTAGCATGTATGCAATTCAGCAATGAATTTCAATAAAAAATTACAAGGAGAAAAAAAAAGAATTCCAGTCCTGAAAAAGATACTACTAAGAAAACAACACAACCATCCACATACTGGGAGAAAATATTAAATAAATGTCTATAGGATCAAGACCTGTGTCCCAAATATAGGAAGAATTCTGAAAATTTGATAATAAGAAAACTCAGCTGAGAATGGGCAGGACTCTAAACAGATTCCTCACTAAAGATGATACATGGGTGGCAAAGAAGCATATTGAAAGATGCTGAAAATCACATGTAGTAGATTATAAATTAAAACAAGATACCCCTTAGAATGGCTTCAATACATAAATAGATGATAATATCAAATGTTGCAAAGGTAGTGAATCATCAGAAATTGTCATTCATTCTCATGGAAATGCAAACTCTTACAGCGATAGTGAAAGAATGTTTGATATCTCTTAGCAAAAATAAACATCGTCTTACTGTATGTCTCAGCAACCACACTCCTCAGCGTTTACACCAATGTACTCAAAATTTAAATCCACTCACAAACCTGCACATGAATGATTAGAGCAGCTTTTTTCTGTAATTGCCAAAACCCAGAAGCAATCGAGCTGCTGCTCCATAGCTGAGTGGTTACCCAGCGGCGCATCCATAAATAGAACGTTATTCGGAGATGGAAAACAGTCAACTTCGAGCCACAAAGTGCATGCACGAAGCTTAAAGGTATGTTGTGAACTGAAAAGCACCAGCGGTCAATGGGCTACACTTTAACTGTAAGTGTGTGGATCTCTGGAAAAGGCAGCTCTTTAGGGAGACAGTGAAGTGCTACTTGTTTCCGAGGTATGGAAAGCAGCTGCATCAGGGAAAACCAACAGATCACACTAAACACAGACGTTAACAGAAGGAGAAAGGAGCCTGTGGGATGAGGGGAAAGGAAGGAATGCCCTACTTTTTATGTGACTTTAAAAAACTCTTGACTCTGATAATTGAAAT
This sequence comes from Dolichotis patagonum, assembly GCA_004027295.1. Classification (NCBI taxonomy): domain Eukaryota; kingdom Metazoa; phylum Chordata; class Mammalia; order Rodentia; family Caviidae; genus Dolichotis; species Dolichotis patagonum. Next base: position 10,941 of record PVJX010034213.1, read on the forward strand.
TTTATTTATAATTAATTGTTTATTACAATTTAGACATACATAGTGATCACAGTTATCCTAGGAATATGTTTGTGTGCAGTATGTAACTCGATTCATTTTTTCCTGTTTCTCTACCCTCTTTCAACCCCTCTTCCTCTCCTCATTTACTAAAGCTTTGTTTCCATTTTTCTTTTCTCTCTCTCTTTTTTCCTTTTCCTTTCTTACCTCCCTAGTGTCCTCCTGATTAGAACATTTTCTTCCTCTGTCATGATATCTGTTACAATTTTGGTCCTTATTTACACCTTTGTTTTCTTGCACCAGAGAAACCAAAGCAGTATTTACATGTGTGGGTCTGTTTTATTTCACTTAAGAGTGTGCCGTATTCATTTGGTTAAAAATGTCTCAAGCTTACGCTTCTTCATGGTAGAGTAATACTCCATTGTGTATTAAAATAACCTTTATCCAAGATTGAACTATTATAAACTGTGCTGCTATAAACATGGGTGTCCACTTAGCACTGTGGTGTGATGCTTCTATTTCTTTTGGAAAGATATTAAGTAGGAATACCTGGGTCAAATGGAGCCTATAATCTGAGTTTTTTGAGAACTTTGCACACAGATTTTCCCCATGGTTTCACTGCTCTACACTCTCACCATCAGTGGAGAAGTGTTCCTTCTCCATCACAGACACTTCAGTATTAGTTATTGGTTGCTTTCTTGATAAGAGGCATTCTTTCTGGGTGAGATAGAACATGGTTTTAATTTGCATTTCTCAGATGACTAGTGGTGTTGAACTTTTTTTCATATATATAATTACTGTTTCTACTCCATCTGAGAAGTGTCTATTCACTGCAGATGTCCATTTTTTCGACTGGGTCTTCAAACTTAGGTGTCTGTTGTTCTTCAGTGCTTTATATATTCTAGATAGGAGACTTTTGTCTGAGGAGCAGCTGCCAAAGTTCCTTTCCATCTTAGTTTTCAAGAGTTCTAGCTATTCTTCCAGCAGATTTTGTGTTTCTATTTTCATATTTAGATCTTTCATCTGTTTTGAGTTTAGTACACTGCACGGTAAAAGATACACATCTAATTTTAATCTTTGGTAGGTGGATAGCCAGTTTTTCCAACACCATTTTTTAAAAGGGACATCTTTCTTCTAGGGAATGTATTTGGTTACTTTGTCAAAGATAATGTGGCTAAGTATAATCTGCATTGTTTCTGCATTTTCTAATCTGTTCCATTGATCCTCATGATATAGGGGAAAGAAACTCCCAACTTGCTTGTCCTGAAAGAGATCTTGTTCTCTAAACTTAAAGAAGGCATTTTAGGAGCAGTGGAGGTTAAGAGCGGGACATATTTCTTGAGAGAAAGAAAGCTCTGTCCAAGACAGAGAGAGAGACAGAGGAGTTTCCAAGTGGGTTGCCAAAGACCCTGTCTTTTCTTTTTTGTATTTTTAATTTTTTTTAAATTTTGCTTAAAGAGAGAAGAAAAACCAACCAAACAAAACAGAAAAAGGGTAGCAACAATACAGAATTCCAAAGGGAAAAATAAAAGAACAACAACAAAAAACAAAAACAAAAACAAAAACAAAAACACTAAGAAATCACTACTTGAAAAGTTATATACTGTCTTCATTGGATATAGTTGTTCAAGTTACAAAATTAAAGCATACAAAGTAGACATTCAAACAGTGAGACTGTCAACAGTTCTGCTCAACCATCTAACAAAAATAGTAATATGATCATCCATCTTACACACTTAAACATACATGCAGTTATATCCTTTAGAGCACTTTCTTTTCCTCTCTTTCTTACAGTAGCAATTATACATTTTGGGTTTTATTACTCCTACAGTTCTTATTAGTTTTTACACTAGAGACACAATGTGATATTTATAAATAGGATTCTTATTTATTTCACTAATGAGGATAGTGTCAAGTTGTCTCCATTTCCCTATGAAGGCCTCAAGATCATCCTTTTTATAGCCAAGTAATATTCCATTGTGTAAAAATACCACATCTTTTTCATCCACTCTGTGGTTGAGGGACATCTTGGTTATTTCCAAGATGTAGCTGTTACAAATTGTGCTTCTATAAACATGGGTGTACATACATCACTGTGATATGACCTTTTCAGTTTTTCTGGGAAAATACCCAGGAGGGGAATAGCTGGGTTGAATGGAACTTAGAATGCTAGTCTTGTGAGAATGCTCCATACTGATTTCCATAGTGGTTGCACCAGTCTACACTCCTACCAACAGTGGAGCAGTGTTCCTTTATCCCTGCAACCTCACCACTATTTGTTATCAGTCAATTTCTTGACGGCAGCCATTGTTTCTGGAGTGAGATGAAACCTCAATGCTGTTTTAATTTGCATTTCTTGAATGACCAGTGATGGTGAACATTTCTTCATGTATTTATTTGCCATTTGTATATCTTCATCTGAGAACTGTGTGTTCACCTCAGATGCCCATTTTTGGAGAGGGTCTTTGAATTTGGGGGGCTTGATGTTTTTCAATTCTTTATATGTTCTTGAAATAAGTCTTTTGTCTGAGGGGTTGCTGGCTAAAATTCTTTCCCATTCTGTGGGTTTTCTTTTTACTCTGATGGTGATTTCTTTTGAAGCGCAAAAACTTTTCAATAATATGAGATCCCACTTGTTGATTTTCTGAAGTATTTCCCTTGAAGTTTGCATTTTGTTTATGATTTCTCTGCCTACCCCTATGTCTCCAAGACTTCTACCTACCTTGTCTTCCAGTAGATTTAGTGTTTCTGTTTTAATGTTTAGGTCTTTGATCCACTTAGATTTTAGTTTTATGCATGGTGATAGGCATGGATCTAGTTTCAGTCATTCCTCTGCATGTGGAGAGCCAATTTTTCCAACACCATTTATTAAAGAGGCTATCCTTCTTCCAGAGAACATGTTTAGCCCCTTTGTCAAATATCAGGGGGCTGAGTGTCTTTGCAGTTGTGCTTGCATCTTCTAAACTGTTCCATTGATCCTCAGGTCTATTTCTTTGCCAGTATCATGCTGATTTTATCACTGTGGCTTTGTAGTACAGTTTCAAGTCAGGAATTGAGATGCCTCCTGCCTTGCCTTTGTTGCCTAGAATTGCCTTTGCTATTCCAGGTTTCTTCTGGTTCCACATGAATTTTAGGAGTGTTTCCTCTAGATCTGTGAGCTATGTCGATGATATTTTGATTGGGATTGCATTAAATCTGTATAACAGTTTTGGGAGTGTGGCCATTTTCACAATGTTGGTTCTTTCTAGCCAAGATCATGGAACATCTTTCCATTTTCTAATATCCTCTTCAATTTCCTTTTTTAGCATAGTATAATTTTCAGTATATAGGTCTTTTACATTGTTAGTTAAGTTGATTCCTAAGTATTTCATGTTTTTACATGTTATTGTGAAGGGCGATATTTCCATAATTCCTCTCGGTGAATTTTTTTTTGTGTGTGTGTGTTCAGGAATGCTATTGATTTTGAGTGTTGACTTTGTATCCAGCTACACTGCTGAATCTGTTTATTACCTCTAGTAGTCCTTTAATGGAGTTTTTGGGGTCTTCCATATAGAGTATCATGTCATCTTCAAATAGTGATAATTTAACTTCTTTCTTCCCCATCTTTGTTCTTTTTATTTCTCTCTCTTGTCTGATTGCCCTGGCTAGTGTTTTCAGAACTATATTGAACACCAGTGGTGATAGTGGTCATCCTTGTCTTGCTCTTGATTTTAAAGTGAAAGCTTTCAGTTTTTGTCCATTTAGTATAATATTGGCTGTTGGTTTGTCATAGATGGCCTTTATAAGGTTGAGGTAGACACCATGTATTCTGAGTTTCTGGAGGGTTTTTATCATGAACATGTGTTCGACCTTATTGAAAGCTTTTTCTGCATCTATTGAGATGACCATGTGGTTTTTGTTTTTGGCTCTGTTGATGTGGTGTACTACATTTATTGATCTGTGTATATTAAACCATCCCTGCATTCCTGGAATGAACCCCACTTGCTCATGATGTATAATCTTCTTGATGACTTGCTGCATTCTGTTTGCCAGTATTTTATTGAGAATCTTTGCATATATGTTCATTAGTGAGACTGCCCTCTACTTCTCCTTTTTGGTTGGGTCTTTCTCTGCTTTTGGTATCAGAGTAATACTTGCCTCCAGGAATGAATTAGGGAGCATTGCTTTCTTTTCAATTTCATTGAATTGTTTAAGGAGTATTGGCATCAAATCTTCTCTAAATTTCTTGTAGAATTCAGCTGCAAATCCCTCAGGACTTGGGCTTGTCTTTGTTGGTAAGTTTTTTTATTATGTTTTTGATTTCAATAGCTGATATTGGGTTATTCAAAATTTCTATATCTTCTTGGTTGAGCTTGGTTAGTTAATATGTTTTTTGAAACCTGTCCATTTCCTCTGTGTTTTCCTCTCTATATGAATAGAGATTTTCAAAGTAGGTATTCATGATCTTTTGAATTTCCATGGAATCTGTAGTAATTTCCCCCTTTTTGGTCCTTATTGCATGAATTTGTGTTTTTTCTTTCTTTTTCTTCATAAGGTTAGCTAGAGGTTTGTCAATTTTTTCTATTCTCTCAAAAAACCAGCTTTTTGATTCATTAATTCTTTGTATTTTTTTAGTTTCAATTGCATTGATTTCTGCTCTAATCTTTACAATTTCCTCTATTCTATGATCTTTAGATTTAACTTCCTCTTCTTTTTCTAGAAGCTTGAGTTGAAGCATTAGATTGTTTGTTTGTGCTCATTCTGTTTTCTTAATATGACAATTCATTGCTATATATTTCCCTCTTAAAACCGCTTTCATTGCATTCCACAGATTACAATAGGTTGTTACTGCATTTTGATTGAGTTGTAGGTATTGCTTTATTTCTTCTGTAATTTCACTAGTTGTTCAAAAGGTTGTTATTTAATTTCCATGTATTTATGTCAGTTTTGCAGTTTCTTTTGCCATCAATTTCCAGTTTCAGTGCACTATGGTCAGATACTATGCATGGGATAATTTCAATACCTTTGCCTTTACTTAAGAATGTTTTATGGGATAATGTATGGTCTATCTTGGAGAATATCCCATGTGCTGTTGAGAAGAACATGTATTCTGATGTGGTTGGGTGGAACACTCTGTAAACATCTACTAAATCCAATTGCTTGCAGGTATGATTCAGTTCTATTATTTCTTTGCTGATTTTTTATATAGTTGATTTATCTCTTTGTGACAGCGGGCTGTTAATGTCACCTGCAATAATTGTGCTCTTGTGTATTTGGTTTGTTCATGTCCTTTAGTATGTGTCTTATATAGTTGGGTGCTCCTGTGTTTGGTGCATATATATTTATAATCATTAGTTCTTCCTCTTGAATTTTTCCACTTATATGTATGTAGTGGCCTTCTTTGTCTCTTTTAATCATTTTGGGTTCGAAGTTCACATTGTCTGAAAATAGAATAGGTACTCCTGCTTTTTTCTGGGTTCCTATTGCATGGAATACTGTTTTCCATCCTTTGACTTTTAATCTATGAGTTTCTTTTTGAGTCAGATGCGTTTCTTGTATACAGCATATTGTGGGATCCTGCTCTTGATCCATTCTGTCAACCTGCTTCTTTTGATATGTGAATTGAGCCCATTTACATTTATGGATATCACTGATATGTACTGGCTTGACTTTGCCATGTTGTGTTACTATTGTTAGTGTCCTGCTTTTCTCCCGTGTATACTTTCTTGTCCAGCCTGGTGGTTTCTTTCTGTTGTTGTTCTAAAGATTGTGGTCATTTTTATCTCTGCCTAGGATGTCCTTCATCACTCTTTATAAGGTTGGTTTGATGGATATGAATTTGTCTAGTTGTTCTTTGTCATGGAAGTATTTTGTTTCTCCATTAAATTTGAAAGACAGTTTTGCTGGGAACATCAGTCTGGGTAGAAAGTTGTTTTCTTTTAGGACTTGAAATACTTCACTCCAAGCTTGTCTTAACGTGGTTTGTGTTGAGAAGTCTGCCGTGATTCTACTAGGCTTTCCTTGATAGGTGAGTTGTGTCTTTTCTCTAATGGCTTTTAGTATTCTGTTTTTATGTTGTATGTCTGAGATCTTAATTATTATATGTCTGGGTGTAGGTTTATGTTGGTTATGACTGTTTGGCATTCTATATGCCTCACTTATTTATATATCCGATTTTCTTCCTTGTTTAGGAAATTTTCTGCCATTGTTTCTGTGATCAGCTTAGCTATATCCTTTGCATTGTCTCCTGCCTCCTCACTGATGCCTATTAATCTAACATTGTTTCTCCTGGAATCATCTTGTAGCTGCTGGATTGTCATTTCATGCTGCTTTGTTGTTTTTATAAGTTCTACCCTTTCAAGATTGCTATCTGTGATCCTGTCCTCAAGGTCCAAAATTCTATCCTCAGCTTCATTTAAACAGCTTTGCAGGCTTTCAATATAATTTTTTGTTTCTTGCGTATCACTTTCAATTTGTTTCAAAGATTCTGCTGGTTTTCTGCATTGTTCATTCAAAGTTTCAATCAATTTCCCATGCTTCTGTAGTTTTTTATCTATTTCTTCTCTAGCTATGTTTGTTGAGCAGCTCATTTACTAAGGTTGTTACTTTTGTCTTTACATAAGACATTATTTCTAATTTGAGTTCCTCTGTAGCCTCATGGATTTGTTTCTTTACTTCATTTGTTATCTTCTCTGAGATTTCTGGTGTATGACTTTCAGAGTCCTCTACTTCATTGTCCCCTGAACTTGCCCCTGATGGACTAGATGTTCAGGATTGCAGTTTGCCTTTTCGTTTAGTCATTTTCACTGTTTGGGTAAATTTCTGGTCTTTCTATTCCAACAGTCACAACTCTCTGTAGTGTGTGTTTCAGGGTTCTACTGTGTAGTTGATGTTTGTCAAATTGCTGGATACCACGATGAAGAGGAGATCCAGTCTCCTGAATTCCTCCTACCATGCCTGTTGGGTGAGTCCTATATTCTTTCTGGGCTACCTAGCCTAGAAGTATTGATGTAGGGCAACTCTTAGTTCCTGCTGTTGTTATATCTTCAGGTTGTGGCAGGTCCCCCTGGCTATAATATTTGTGTCAGTTGAGACCCTATTGTGTCACTGGGGGTCTCATAAGTTCTTTTAATTTCCTCTAAGTTGGCGGGACGATATTGGCACACTCCTCAACCTGTCTGATGTTCTCTGTGTGGGGGCAGGGGGTTACCCACTCTCTTGCCAGGTTAGCCAAGGTCTTACTCTTGGAGGGAGTTTCACTCCTACTCTTATTTACCCACTGCAGACCTCTATTTTAGGGGGCAAACTCGCCACACTGACTGGAGCCTGATGAGGTCTTCTGTTTGGGTGAGGGGTTCCTGAGCCTCTCATCCAGCCAGCATGGAAGTCCACTGTAATCCAATGTTCCTGGAGGAGGAGCGGGCCCAGCAGCAGCAGTCCCAGGCACCTCAGGCCCTCTGCCTCCAGTCTCTGGGTGAAAGGTGGGCTTAGCATTCCAGAGCAGCCCTGGCTCTCAGCCGCCAGTCTGACCCTGCCTTTTCTAGGGATTTTTGTAGAGTAAAACAACAAGGTGCAGCAGGTCTAAGGTGGAGGGAAATGAAAACTCACAAGGTGGATATGAGGTGGGACAGAACTAACATCAACCAATAAGATAGCAAGTATAACCACTAAGGTAACATTGATTAAATCAGGATCCAGTGGGGAAGTGAGTCAGGTAGCAGGCATACATGAATACAGAATAGGGCCTTTGTCTGTAGTGAGTTAGGTTAGTGGCTTCTCTAGCTTCCTCAAAGTGACTGATACCAATTTAGAATATTCAATCCCTGATGTTTACCCTTAGGGAGTGGGTGCATTTGTTTTATCTTTTGCGTTAAGGGATGTCCCACAAGCGGAAGAGTTTGTCACCCCCACAGTAGCAAGGAACTTGGTCTTCTGCACTGATTCTTTCCAGGGCTTAGCCGTGTCTGACTGCCTATAATGCTCTATCTAATTTAGCTGCCTATCTAACTCAGGGGTGGTTTTTGCCAGTACCATGCTCTTTCTATCACAGTAGCTTTGTAGTATAATTTCAAGTCAGGTATTGTGATGCCCCCTCTGGCTTGCTTTTTGCTGCTCAGGATTGCCTTTGCTATTCTAGGCCTCTTCTAGTTCCAAAAGAATTTCAGGATTGTTTTCTCTTCCT
>PVJX010034214.1:0-19109 GCA_004027295.1 Dolichotis patagonum
GTGAGAATAATGTAAATTTTAAATCTTGTTACCCCATTAACAGTATCCTCTGCCTCCCTTTTTTAGACAATTCCTCCCCTTTCACTCCCATGGGGTGCACTGCTTGTTTTGGGTCCCACTGCCTCCCTATATAGAGCAGCTCAATGGACCCTATCTCCTGATCTACTCTGCCTGTGTTTCTCTCTGTTACTATTTCGAGTCCCTGTATACTAGAGATTATAGCCAATCTTCTCTGCCTCATTTCTGCTATTCTATTTTTCTGCCACTGATAGTCTATTTTTCTCTTCCACTTCACTGTCTGCCTCGTTCACTGAGGCCTCTCTGCCACTGTCCCTGAAATGCTCATATTCTTGTTCTCTCTCCCTAGAATGTCCTTCAGTATTTTTTGTAGGGTTGGACTGGTGGTCACAAATTCTCCAAGTTCCTCTTTGTCATGGAAGCATCTTGTTTCTCCATTAATTTCTAGAGAGAGTTTTGCAGGGTACATCAATCTGGGCTGGAGATTGTTCTCCTTCAGCGCTTGAATTACTTTACTCCAAGCTCTTCTTGACCTGATGATATGTGTCAAGAAGTCTGCCGTGATTTTGATGGGATTTCCTTTATAGGTGATCTGTTTCTTTTCTCTGATGGCTTTTAATATTCTGTTGTTATATTGAATTTCTGGGATCTTGCTTATTATGTGTCTGGGTGTAGCTCTGTTTGGTTTGTAGGTGGCTGGAGTTCTGTATGCTTCATACCTCTGCATATCATTTCTTTTTTCTATGCTTGAGAAATTTTCCTTAATAATTTCTGTGAATAGCCTTTGTAATTCCTCTGGTTTGATTCCTGCTTCTTCATTCACATACTTTATTCTTAAGTTATAGATCCTCTTCTCATCTTCCAGTCTTTGTATCTTTACTGCCTGCTCTCTTGTTATTTTTAAGAGATCTTCCCTTTCATGACCCCACATTGCAAGCCTGTGTTCAATTTTTGATAGTCTATCTTTGGTTTCTTTCAAGCAGTTTTGCCAGCTTTCTATGGAGTCTTTAGTTTCCTGATACTCTCTTTGAATTTGCTTCATGAATTCTAGGTTTTTTCTGAATTCTTCATTAAATGTTTCTCTCCATTTGTGTTCCTCTATTCTTCTGTCTGTGTCTTCTTGAGAGGTTCCCAGCCCTTCTTTTATTAATCTACTTATCTCTTGTTTAATTTGAATTAATATTTCAGTTTTGGTCCCGCTTACGAGGTCCTGAAGCTATCTCTTTATGTCCGTTAACGCTGTGTTTGATGTTGCATTTTTGCTGCCCTCCATCTCTTTTGTATTTACCTCTCCTGGATCAATGTTCTCAGGGTTGGGGGCTGGGAGTTGTTTCTTGTTTCTCCCTTTCGTCATGTTTTTGGTTCCTTCCATACAAGTGTACAGTGTAATGCCCAGACCCTTTTCTTCTTGGTTAAGGCTCCTCTAGAGGGCGCATGCTAGGAGCTTTAGCCCTCTTCAATAGGTTATCAGAGATTAGAGTTCACCCACGGGCAATGTGCACTAGGTCCTCCCTTCTGGGCCAGTTAAACTTTGCAAGCCTTCACTGCGTCAGAGTACACTGATCTCAGGGAAGTAGTATTGTAGTGACTTACTGGGTCCCCACCAGGGGAGTGGCGTAGTCCAAGCAGATTCCACTAATCCGCTCGGCGAGGGGAGCAACCAGCTGAAGCCACTTCCTTATGGAGTTAGGGCTGTCCTGCCCAAATCCAACATGTCGTCCAGTCGGTTTCCCCTTTCCCATGGGAGAGTCTTATTCCCATCACTCACCGCGTGTTGATGCCAGTCCCCACGAACTGCTGGGCTCCCCGAACTCTGACTTCAGCTCGGCTGCAGTGGGAATTCACGGTGCCTCTGGGTGGGTAGAGTGCAGGGCCGGTCCGGGCGAGCTGCACGCAGGGCTGTTCAGCTCTGTGTTCCGGCGGCTCAAGCCAGTCGCTTCGGTGCGGATTGCTTGTTCAGGTCGGGCAGGAATTCAGGCAGCCTGAGGGGGCCGCCGTGCTCGCTGATCTTAGCTTCCCTAATGGTAGTCCCAGGACCTCATATTCGAGCGGTTTTTTGCACTTTAGTTTTTTCCTGGGTTGTGAGAGTCCATCTCTATCTGTTTGGGTCTCTCCAGGGTGTTTTATTCTGCCATTTGAGCTGTCTCTCTCAGAAAGGGTCTCTCTCCTGCTACCTACCAGTCCACCATCTTGTCTTCCTCATTTCCGTGGTTCCACAGTCAATAGACAAAGTTTTCGAAGGTGAAGAATGAGAACCCATTTTCCTTTCCTCCAAGTCCAGATCCTCACTTCCAACGTGAACCTTCAGCCTGTCTTAATCCTGAACTATCCCACAACAATTCACAGGTCTGATTCTTTCCCATAATTCTATCATTGCAGGTACATACATGTGTCATAGTGTCAGAGCACAAGTGCCAATTGCATTTTAAAACCCAAATAAATAATTATTTATTTGTGTCATATTTGTTTCTTTTAAAAAGTGATTGTGACATTGCTGAAGTTAATGATGACCCTGTGGCACCTTTATTCTATTACCAGTCAGTAGCAGTAGTGTCAAAAGTATGGTTTCAGGAAAGCCATTGGTCAAATGTACAGCTACCTAGTGAGGAAGACAGCCTGTCACTACAAGTGAAGTCATGTTCTGAAATGCTGTGGGAGTCTCTTAGTTGCCCACCTTAAACACACACACACACACACACACACACACACACACAGTGATTCCCAGATGCCATTTTTTTCCTGAGCTAATCCGAAAACAGGTTTTCTGCATTACCACTGCTATTTCTTACCACTGATGTGATTGAGTCTAAGAACATTCCTAGGATGGCAACCAAGTGCTTTTTTCTGTCAACATTTGTCCTTGTCAGTGTGTCACTGGCAAAGGAAATGCACTCCAGGGTGAGCAAACTCATCAGAGTTGGCAAGATGATATATGGTTTTCAGAATATATTAGATACTTAATTTTCACAATTACTCAGGCCAGCAATTAAAAATACAAGTTTATTGTGTGTCTAGTATATGCAGGATTAAAACTTGGAACATATGCAGATTTTTACCTGAAGGAACTGACAATATAACTGGAAATACAAGACATGGATGCAAACCCACAAAGAACTGTTGTAGTACCTTTAACTCCCAAATGACTGGTAAGAAGCATCAGTGTTGTGAGAACTCAGAAAAGGGACGTGGCACTCACACAGCACTTACTGGCTACTTTGCTTCTCACTCAGTCTTCACTGTGATGATATGAGGCAAAAGAGCACTATTGCCTGCATCCTTTTGCATTTTTCAGAAGCAGAAATAGAGGTTTGGAGGTAAGGAACTGAGTCACACATCTACACATCAGGCATCCAGCTCCCCTGACACAAGACTAACTCTTAACCATGATTCTAGATGAAGTACCCACCACTCTTTCCTCAAGGTGGAGATTACTAGGGACCCATCCAAAAGCACCGAAAGACTAGTGAGGCATTGGACTCAGCAAAGTGGATTTTATGATGAAACAATGCAGAGGCTGTCCAGGCAGGGGGGTGGGTTGGACAGTCCCAGTGACCAGAGTGACTCAGCAAGAGATACAGCATAGGAAGAAACTGAGGCACCAACAACAATAAATGGCATAGCCAGCATCCTCCAAGGCATTTGTCATCAGGCAGACTGACTCAGCAAAAGAAATAACAGGCACTGAAGTACCAGGATATAATGAAAGTGACCCTTATGTAGGCGCATCATGAGACATGAGGCCACTTACTTAAGAAAAGCAGAGCGGTATTTCTGAGAGCCCAGGCAGTGGTGGTGAACATTTTAGAGATTTCCATAACAAAGAACCAGCTGGGTGCATGTGCTATAGGTTTACCACCACCGGTCTAGAATAACATGTGCCCAGAGGAGAGAAGGCACTGTGGAAAAAGAAGCAGTTGCCAGAAGAAGGCCATCTGGGTACGTGGCCTCGTTATCCAGGGTCATGGTATAAACAACATGCACCAAACTGCATAACTGGTAGGGAAGGGTGCAGGGTACATCACGAGAGTCAGGTGCACTCTGGAGGCCTGAACAAAGAAGAACACCAAAATCATGACCTGAGGTCAAAGACAGAGCCCAGGGAGCGTACTGTCTTTCCTGCTGAGATCTTGACATCTCTCCTATAGGGTCAGAATGAAGCACAAAGCCCAAAATGAAACCAACCCTAAAAGTAAGGACCAAGAACTCCTACTTGTGGTTTAATGAGACTACAAAAGGTAGAAACAAAGAGCACTGGTTATCATTTCAGTTCCGCTCTTAGCAAATGTTTACTGAGTGTCTACTACCCATGTGAACTGCTCCAAGTGGCAGAGAAGACAGATGGGTCTCTGCTTCCTTGCCACTTGGCTTCCAGAAGGAGCATAGTTACCTAAGCTAATGTAAGGCAAAAACATTTTCCAGGACAAAGGGATGGCTTTGCAGAGCTACAGGCAGGAAAGGTCTGGATGGCTTGGAAGAGAAATGGCTAGTCTAATTGTAGCAAAAGGCTCACAGAAGGAATCAATGTAATTGAGTCAAGCCCTACATACAGAATCTCCAAAATATCATATCTTCAAGATAAAAGAGCCCACAGACCATTTCTATGGTCCCTCCAATTTGCAGGGGAGAACTCAGGGCTCAGAGAAATGGAGTGGGTAGAAACATAGAATACACAGGTCTTGGTGAGGATGGACCCTATGGCCATTACTTCAGACAGAAACATTCCAAATCATCCCTCCACTGGCTCTTGAGTGTTTAAATCCATTCACATGGATTCAGGTCATGGGTGCGAGGTCCAGACCCTTTTTTCTCCCCCTGACCCATGACCATGGGCAAGCCTCTGAACCTCATAGGATTGAGGTTGATACTTCTAATTCTGAAATTTTTTAATGCTTTCAAGATTAAAATACCCTAGCTTAGTTCTAAATAATGAAATTCAGCATCATAAGGGAGATACAGAAAGTGTGGGAGGTGGCAGGAAAACAAGCAACAGGATCCAGGTTCTTATCCTGACACCCGGCCCTACCTCAGTCTTGAACAAACCACACGTCCTTTGGGTGTCCTGTCTGTAAAGTGTGAGGTTGCCTGTACCCACCCAGGCCACCTCTCCACTCCAGGATTCTTTGAACCCAAAATCTGTTTGCATTGACAATGAAAATAGACAGACACAGGATTGAGGGACCATGGCGAAAAGCATACCAGCTCTAGTGAAATCATCTGAAAACAAATAGCGTTAATTAACTGCTTTTTAACACCTCTTCTCCCCACCATCCTTAGGAATTTTGCAATCAGTGGTATAAAATTTCAGTTACAAAGTCTTGTTTTCAATGCACTGGCAGAGTTTAAGTAAATGTTTTTTAAGTCAAATGCAAAAGAGAGTTGAGAGTCTAGAAAGAAGATAAAAGCCAACAAATTATTAGGTCTATTTTTCACAAATTAAACACACCGCATTGTGTACACAGGACTCAAATACAACCAGGTCTCCCTGGGCAGTTCACCCACACACTATAAATGTCATCAGCACTCTCAGCAAGTCTATAGTGTATAATGAGTGTGCTTGCCCTAACAATACCATCAACTGTTCCTGAACCAAAGGCTGTCAGAAGTTTCATTTTCTTTTATTCCAGGAGGGAAAAAAAGGGACTCTGAGAAAGACTTGTAATCAGAGGAAAAAGTGACAGAATGTTGGCTCATTCGCTTTTCTAAGACTTCTTGGAAGCCCTTACCTATGGTCTCACTGTTTCATTATCCCAGTTTTTCTAGTCACAGCTTAAATCATGATGAGAGTTGAAGTTAGCTCTTGCAGTTATAAAATACATTTTGTTTACTTCATCAAAAAAGACTCAAGTGTACAAACATAAGCAATATAACAGGCACATTTCCATATTTGTCCAAGACCACATTTCTTAGCACTCCACTTAAATTAATGTGCTGCAACCTGTAACATGAATAGATAATAGCAGCTGACATGCACTGAGCACTAACTATGCAGGCACTGCCCTGAGTGATTTATGTGCAGTGTCTCCTCCAATCCTGCCGCCAACTGAATCTGTGAAGCAGTCAAATATGCCATCTCCTCAGAGCCAACTTCTGCCTCCCGGGTTTGCCATTTTGAAACAGTACCATCACTCCTCCTGCTACCAAAGCCTGAGAGCTCAGCTATGGTTGCAGATGCAAGGCTGTCCATCAAAGGCAGTTCAGGGAAGTGGCTTATTGTACAACACTGAGCATGGGCATCTTTTCACTTCCCACGTTCTCCACTGAGCTCCTTCCTCCACCGCCAAAGCAAGGCTAGTGCAGGAAAGCTGGCCCCAAACTAGCTCCTCACTCCTCTGCTTCTTCCTCTACTCCAGCCTGATCTCACACACACACACACACACACACACACACACACACACACACTTACTCCTGGTTCCTAACTGACCTGGTCTCAGACAATCTCACCCAAACGTAATAGCCCATCCCTTCCTCCCAGCAGCTATGGACTTGAATGTGTACTTTTACCTGTGCTCAGATAACAGTTAGTTGTCTCTTCATAGGCTTAAAATCTTGTCATTCCAAACAAAGAGAAATTCCTGGAGAGTAGGACCATTTCTTTTGCAGCTCCTAGCCCAGGGACTCTGGAAATCAGGAATAACCAAATAAGTCATGTATATGAGATATAATGAACTCTACATAGCAATAATATCAGCACTTGTAGTGTTTATTAGGAATTCAGACATTGTCACAATCACTTTAGATATGTTAACAATAACTACCTAAAGTACTGACATTTACATAGCCCAATTTCACCAGTGAGGAAAATAAGGCACTAAGAGGTTAAGTGACTTTCTCAGTCACAAAGTAATACCATCAACATTTGAACCAGGCTGTCTCATTCTAACAACAAAACAAAGAGTATTTGGATCACCTCACTCAAACATGACAAAACATGTTGTATTTCCTTTCATTACATTGTCAATACATAATGAAAGAAAACCATGGATGAAATAAACAAAAACATACCAGCTGGAATTTTTCTTTTTCCTTTTTTTAAAAATTTCTTTTTTGGTTGTGGTGCTGGAGATTGAACCCAGGACATCACACATGTTAGGCAAAGCCGCCACAACTGAGCTGCGATCCCAGCCCTGAGCTGGGAGAACTTAATGAACTGTTAGGCTGAGCATGATGGTGTCCACCTGTAATCCTAGAACTCTGGGAGGCTGAGGCAGAAAGATTATAAGTTAGAGCCTATCCTGGACAACTTAACAAGTTAGCAAGAGCCTGTCTCAAAACTTAAAACACTAAAGTAAAAAACAAAAAAGGAGTGAGGACGCAGTGTAGTGCCAAGTCCCTGGGTTCAATTCTCAGTGCTGCCAAAAAAGAAAAAAAAAGTTAACACGGTAAAGATGGCCAACCACCAAAAGGTATAAAACGGAACTCTTTGGCATTCAAAGGTAGAGACTTCCAAAAGCAGCTGCTGTCCCTTGGGCTGGACAGCAGCAGGGCTCGGACGAGAGGGCCTGCGGCAGAGACTCGTGCCTGGTTGCGGTGGGAAGGAGACCGAGAGGGGCTGAGCCACATGAGCCTGTGCAGCAGGGGGCAAAGCCGAATCCCCCATTCCACACACCGACCCGCTTTCTATTGCTCAGAAAGACAGCCAGCGAAGCCCCTGTCTTCTGCCATCCTATCCTGCACTCTCTCCTCAGCACCCTCTACTGACAGGTTGGTGGCCAAGAAGAAATACCTGCAGGGCCGGCTCCAGTGTCAGACACTCACAAGGCCTGGAAAAAGAGCTTTGGGAGCTAAGAAACACTGAATTAATAAGTGGCCCACTGTCACCATCCTTTACCTTAAGAGAGAATAAGATCGAGGTTTCCTATACCCATCAAAAATGATTTTCTTAGCCCGGACACCTATTTTACTTATTTTGTATTCTATTCCTAGAGCCCTAAGTATGTGTTATATTAGATATTCTAAATATCATTTTATTTGCCTCTGTGTGTGTGTTTGTGCAAGCATGTGTGCGTGTGTGTACGTGTCACTGGAAATTGAACTCAGAGTCACTGCACTGAGATACATCACAGACCTTTCTACATCTTTCATTTTGAGACAGGGTCTCACGGAGCTGTCCAGATTGGGCTTGAAATTGTGATCCTCCTGTCTCAGCCTCCCAAAATGCTTGCGCCCCCCCCCACAGTTCATCTTTATCTTCTAGTTGTTATAAGTCAAAACCAGTTGACATTTGTTCTCATGTTATATTTCAAATTAGTCCATTTCCAAACTGCTTTTTTTCTTTTATATGTGATTCTTTCTTAATTTCTACCATTTTGTTTTCAAGTTTCATTATTTTCTGATTCATTTTTGGTGTCCTTTATCTCTTAACTCATTTTAAAATATTAAATTACAGTTTTCATTGTCCTAGGATATTTTTCTAGTATGCCTTTGTTATCTATAGGAAGCCTCCTCCTTACTTTTTATCCTGTAATCTGAATGTGGCTTGAATTCTATCTTCTTTTTCTTGCTCATATTTACACAAAATTTAGACTTTCTGAACTTTTTTAAAGGGACACTTAATATAGAATAGTTTTGTTTTTGTTGTTTTTAACTTAACATCTCTAGATCATCCTCTTCTGGTTGTTTTTTACAAAGTGTTGAACACCATGAATACCTAAATTTTCAGGTTTTTTTGAGACTTCCTTCATGGCTCTGTATAGGTCAATTTAAATGAATATTCCACAGTCCCTTGGGAAATGTGTATTCAGCTACTGGGTAGTGTCATATCCTTGGACCAATTACAGCAAGCTTGTTAATGTGGTATTGAGCTCTGAGGTCCCCATTTGAGTCTCTTGCATAAATAGCTCTGCCAGAAAACACAGGAGGCTGGCAGCAGAAGGGACCCAGTGGCCTTGGAGGGGTGGCAAGCTCTGTGTGTTCCACCTCCCACTGCGTCTTCCTAGATCCAGATCCCGCCAGAGAGGAACTAGCTATGGAGGCTTCTCCAGACCCCTCCTAGCCCTGAGGGAACCCTGCCCCCCAACACCGCATTCCAGCTCACTACAGTAATCTGTTCAAATACTAATCTGATGTAAGATGCAAAAATCACAACTGGTGGCATGTTTTCCTGAGAGAACCCTAGGAATACACCCACACCCTTGTCTGTCTTGAGGTGTCAAGTCATCCTCTCTAACATTTGCCTACCTTCTTCACAAGGTGTACATCCCTCACTGAGCCCCACCACAATCAACCCCTCTGCAAACTTGCTGTGCACCTGGGAGGACTCAGCCATCTCTCAGCAACATCACCTGTGCCCTGCCTTTCTTCCCACATGTCCTATACCCCCTCAGTGAATGAAAGCATCCCCTTGCTTTGCATTCAAGCCTCTCACCTGGAGCTTCTTGTTCTCTCACTTCTTCGTCTATAGGGTCAGGAATGCAAGGGGTCCTTGTCGTCTCCAGAAATGCCGCTCCATGAATGCATGGAGAATAGAGAATGATCGTGGCTCTGGGGAGCTTACAACAGAGCAACCACCACCTACCATGAAATCAGTCACTTGCAGTGAGCAGCAGCCTGCAAATATTTGCTGGAAAGATCCAGAAATAACTTTAAAATGTGCAATTGCACATTGCCCTGAGTGGAGTGAGGAGACATTTTCTCATTGCATGATCATTTATACTATTCAAATTTTGAACCATGGGACAGAATTATCTAATAAATTACTTAAGTGGTTTCAAAAATTTCTGCAATCTCTCCTCCTTCCTTCCTCTCTGTCACAGAGGAAGATGTGTCCCTTCTTTGACAGACATGTCATCAATGTAGAATCTCTATCCCAGTACTCCTAACTTTGCATGAAACGGGCTTTAGCAGTATTTCTTCCTATTGTTTTCACTGATACCTCCCTCAGCCTTTAGACACCATCAAAGTCTCCTTCAGAACAAAAGTCCTGAAGCGTCCTTCTCCATCCATGTTTCTTAGGAGAGCTGACTGCAGCTGATCCCTTTCATTTCTCAATTTACTGCAGAATGCCTTTTGCCCACCCCACCCCCCAGCCTAGTAAATGTAAGCGAATTCACTATTGTCTCCAAACGGATATATATAATTCCTGGTTTTAACCTCTGTGACCACTAACTGTGATGTGTCAACCTGACTAGGGTAAGAAACCCCTAGCTGATTAGTAAGCATACTTTGGGATGTGTCTGCAGATGGTTGACATGTAGCCCAGCAAACTGAGAGGAAGAAACCCACCTGGTTGTGGGATTAAAAAGGGAAAGAAGGAAGAATGTGCCAATTTTTTTAAGAGCTCCAATCTGCTTGAGGGGACGTGTCTTGTGTTTCCACTGCCTTTGGATTCTGGTCTCCAGTTTCTGCAGGTTTCTAATGCAGATTCCCACTGGCGACTCTCTAGGGAGCTTCCAGGCCTTTGACCTTGGCCTGCTGCTGCATCCTTAGTCCCTCTTGATCTGTGGCTTCCACCTGGGTTGTGGCTGCCATCTTCTTTGGCTGGGCAGCTACTGGACACTGCAGTGTCCAGACAGTAATTATGGTCTGGAGTACAATGTCTTGCCTGAGAAAGGAACACGGACCTTGTGTGTCTCTCTCGCCGTAAGACCTCCCCTGCCTGTGCTTGTAACAGCCTGCTCTGTAAAAGTACACCTTTCCTTTGAATGACTATGCATTTCCATCTCTGCAAGCTGGGCTCCTCAGATTCACTCTACTCTGTGCACACATCTCTCAAAACACGGACAACACTGTACTGAAGTCAGATCTTCAAGAATCAGTGCAGACCCATCATCTGGGAAGTCTTTCCAACCAGTGAGACATTGGGTCTCGCCTTGCCAGGACCAGGCCCAATGCCTGTAATAGAAAAAGTGTTCAACTGCTGAGCTGACCCGGTCTTTTTTAAAACTCTAAGAAAAACTCGTGAAGCAAGACATTGCTTCCCTCTATTCCTTGTGGGAATAAAACTATTATAAAGCTCCTCCCAGACATTTTCATGTGTGAGTGAGTCCTTTATCCAGATGTTGTTTGCTTAGAATCAGATCACACTGTAAAGAGTCAGATCATGATAAGGAGTAGCTGCAGTATGGCCTTCTTCAGAGATAATGGAGAAATCTGGGTACAGATTTTGTTTCCAAGGATAACACTGGTGCTATATTACATGTCACTAGAATTTATTTGTTGAAAATAAATGCGAATGGTTAGTCTTTTCCTCTCTGCATAAAAAAATAGCTTCTTCTTTAAGGAAAAATAGACTGAATTTATTAATGAAAATGAAATTACTCATTAAGATTCTAAAATAATTTTTTAAATGACTAGAAAGTACCTCCAATGGCATACAAGATATATGTTAGCCTGGCAGGAAGAGTGTGGAGTGGTGAGTAGCATAGAAAGGGCCTCTCTTGGATTTGGAGTCCAGACACCAGGATATAGCAACAGTAGGAAGAGAAGAAGGAGGAAAGTGGGTCCCCTAGGCCCAAGAAGGTCATGAAATGAGAATTGAAGCCCAGGGGAGAGTGAAAAGAAAAAGATCAACATAGAAAAAGGAGGTGGCAGGTGGCTCTTTTTCCCTGACCTGGACTCACTGTGTGGGAGAGGGCAGCTCAAACTTGCAAACACACGGTGACTGTTGCTGTCCCAAGGCCTCCACAGAGAGGTACACCAGTGGAAGGGGCAGTGGACAAGAGGACTGCAGTGTCTGCTGAGTGGTGCAGGAGTTCACATGTCCTATGGGAGAGGGCAATTGGCTGGGAGCTATCTTGGAGAGGGGCCAACTGAGCTCCAAACTCAGCACAACAACTGGCTCTATCTAGTGACCCCCAGCTGAGTTTGCACCCATAGGAGATGCACTGACTACTGCAGGCTGAATGAGTCTGGTTCCAGCAGCACCCAGAAACCAGCCTGAACTTCAGGGAAAATAAAGGTGCAGGCTCCCTGCGATTATCCACTACCCCACCATAAAGCTAATGCTGGCTTCCTGGGATAAATCAATAGGGATCTGGACTCTGCCTATATTGTCCAGCAATAACAGCAGAGACACACCTTGAAATGGACTTTCTTCTCTCTCTTGTCTTGCTTTTTTGTTTTGTTTTGGTTTGGTATGGTTTTCTTCATTGCTTATTTTTATTTTATATGAGCATGAACATGGTTACTAGTTTTTTAATGGTTGTTGCTCTGTTTTGTTCTTTTTTTTATTTGTTCCTTTTCTCCTTCCCCCTTGTTTTCTGCACCAGTTTCCCAAAGTTTTCACGATCTCCCTTTGTCCTCCAGCCCTGCTTCTAATCTCTTCCTCTTCTTCTGTTTCTCAATTTTTCCTTTTAACTCCTCTTAAATTTTCTCTGCTATCATATTGAGGGCTTATTTCCTGCATAAAATTTTCTGGATTGTTTTAAATTTTGTTATATAACCACAAATCTAGTTCATACAGTTAAAGGTAGCAAATTAATAGTTACTTCAGCTTGTCATTTTCTGTGTTTGATGATAATGTTATCGTTCATTGTTAATTACGTTGCCAAAGCAACATAATTATTCTAATGAGTTGTTCTTCCTGCTATACCAAGACTTAGATTTCCTAAGGAACATAAAAAATACTGTAAGCCAGTGCCAAAGATCTATGGACTGGGCCAAGTATGCAGCAACTTCTCATTCCCAATAAACTGAAGAAGTAGGATCTTGAAACAGACTCAAACCCAAAAGCCAGCTATAGTAGGAAGATACCTATGAGAAGCAATCATTTCCTAAAGGTGCTAAATACTAGCAATAAAGCTACTCACCATAAGCAACTTACAAGTATCAACCTAGGAATTAAACTAAAAAAAACAACAGAAATACGAAGACCTTAAACAAGATACAACCCCAGACATCCAGCTCACCAAAGACAAACTGAGGGAACTATAAGGTAGAACAATCTGAAAGCCACACATCTGGCCTCTCTGAGGTGGTAACAGTGGGGGAAAAAAGGCAAATGATTGAGACTCTAGAAAAAATTAAATCAGAAATAATTGCTCATAACTACAGAGATAGTGACCAAAATGAAATACCTGCTTAGAGGTATTTCATTTTACCTGCTTAGAGGTATTTCATCTACTTTAGAGTAGACACAGATTTTAAAAAAATAGAAGCACTTTGAAAAGATGGAAACCATGAATTTCCAATATGGGAAAGAAATGTAATCCATAAAACATATTCAAACAGATATCCAGGAGATTAAAAATTGCATTGAAAGTATACACCACAAGATGAGCCAATAAGAGGACAGAATCTCACATATAGAAGACAGGATAGTGCTTAGTGATCATGAAAAGAAAGAGTTCTTAAGAATACCAAAGGACCACAAGAAATCAATCCAGTGGTTGCTATGTGATGCAAAGAATAACTTAAGATTGATTGGAGTCACCTATAAAGGAAGCCCATTAGAATCACAGCCAACTTCTCATTACAAACCCTCAAGTCAGGAAAACTTGGAATGAAGTATTTCAAGCCCTAAAAGAAAACAACCTCCAACCCAGATTGATGTACGCTGCAAAACTATTTTTCAAAATTGATGGGGAAATAAGATACTTCCATGACAAAGATCATGTGAGGAAATCCAGCAGTCCAAAATATTCTGAAGAAATATTATGAAGAACATTCTAGAAAGAGATAATGAAGACTAAAACTCCATGAACCCGAATAGAATGAATCAACAAGGCAAGAAAAATAAGTAAACAAAGTGGGAGGAAAAGGGAGCCAACAACAGAAAATAACATGACAATGATAAATCAGTACACGTCAGCTATAACTATCAATGTTACTAGTCTCAAATCACCAATAAAAAGAAACAAACTGGAAGAATGGATCAAGAAGCAAGATCCAACAATGTACTGTGTATAAGAAACATTTTTGTGGTACCAGGAATCAAACTCAGGGACTTGTGCCTGAGCAGGCACAGGCAGGTGCTGCTGCTGAGCTATATCTCTGGCCCAAGAAACATATTCAATTCAAAAATAAATGCATATACTGAAAGTAAGAAAAATACTGCATGAAACAGGAACTTGGAAAAGCAAGAGCAGCTCTTCTATTTGCACACAAAGTGGATTTCAAGCCAACACTGATTAAGAGAGACAAAGAAAGTCACTACATCCTTGTAAAGGGACAAATCCAAGAGGAAGACATAACAATCATACATATGTATGTTGCAAGTACCAGTGCACTCAGCTATATAAAACAAATATGAATGGACATGAAAAATCAAATAAACACAAACACAGTTGCACTGGGGGATCTCAATATCCCACTGTCACAAATTGATCAACTAGACAAAAGATCAACAATGAAATATTAGAGTTGAACCAAACTTTTGAACTAATGGATTTAGTAGATGTCTACAGAGTGTTCCATCCCACAACATCAAAATACATATTCTTCTCATGTTCACAGAGTATATGCTCCAAAATAGATCACATACTAGCTCACAGAACAAGCTTAAGTAAATGCAAAGGAATTGAAATTATCCTACCATATTAGCAGGCAATAATGCAATGACACTGGAAATCCATGGCAAAAGAAACCAAAAGAACTTAATAAACACATGGAAAATAAATAGCACCCTCCCGAACAACCAGTGTATCACAGACAAAATTAAAGAGGAAATTATTCAGTTTCTATAATTAAACAATAATACCTATACAGCATACTGGAATTAATGGGATACAATGAAAGCAGTGCTATAAAGGAAATTTATAATGGTGAATAGTCATATTGGGAAAAAATAGTGAGTTCAAATAAACAACTTAATGTTGAACCTCAAGCTACTAAAAAGGAGAACAAGTCAAGCCCAAAGCTCATACAAGGGAAGAAATTATAAAGATCTGAGCAGAAATTAGTGCAATGGAGTCTAAGAAAACCATAAAAAGAATCAATGAATAGCAGAGTTGGTTCTTTGAAAAATCAAATAAAATTGACAAGTCCTTAGCCAACCTTATAAAAAAAAAGGAAAGAAAAGACTCAAATCCTTGCAATTAGGAATGAAAAAGGTAAAATCACAGTAGATACTGCAGAAACCCAGAAAATCATCTGTACCTCCTTAGAGAACTTACACTCTAGTAAGATGGAAAATGCAGAAGAAATGGACATGTTCTTAAATACGTATGAAACTAGCAAAGATGAATCAAGAAGATATATAAAATCTAAATAACACATTATCAGTCAACAAAATTGAAGATGTAATTAAAAACCTACAAACAAAGAAAAACCTAGGCCGTGACGGATTCACTACTAAATTCTGTGAGAAGTTTAGAGAAGAACTAATACTTCTACTTCTTGAAATTGAAAGGGAAGAAATACTCCCAAATTCATTCCAGAAAACAAGCATTACACTGATACCAAAACCAGAGAAAGACACAACTAAGGAACATAAATGCAAAAATCCCCAGTAAGATACTGGCAAACATAATACAGCAAATTATCAAGAAGATTATATACTATGACCAAGCAGGATTCACCCAAGAGATGCAGGGATACTTCAACATGCACAAATTAATAAATGTAATACACCATATTAACAAAGTTCAACACCCATTCATGGTTAAAAAAAACCTTAAAGAAAAATTTGAAAAGATGCTCTTTATCTCAATCTGATAAAATCCATATATGACAAAACAACAGCCAACATCATACTAAATGGACAAAACCCAAAAGTTTCAATCTGAAATCAGGAACATGACAGGGATGTCCACACTCATCACTCCTATTCAATATAATTCTGGAAATATTAGCAATAGCAACTAGATAAGAGAAAGAAATGAAAGGAATAAGAATAGGAAAGGAAGAAGTTAAATTATCATTATTTGCAGATGACATGGTACTCAACATAGAAGACCCAAAAACCTCCACCAAAAGACTTCTAGATTTAATAACCAAATGCAGTAGTGTAGCTGGATACAAAGTCAACACTCAAAAATCAATAGCATTCCTGTACATGAATAACAAACTTACTGAGAGAGAAATTATGGAAACCACATCTTTCATAATAGCATCCAAAAACTGAAATATCTAGGAATCAGTATGAAAGATTTAAAAGACCTGGACATTGAAGACTACAGTACTCTGAAAATGGAGATTAAAAAGGATAAAAGAAAATGAAAGATATTCCTTGTTCTAGGGTAGGAAGAACTAATATAGTGAAAATAGCCACACTTCCATTGGCCCAGAAGATGACCTCCGTGCTCCATCCTGGCTCTATTCCAGCTGCTGAGCCACACCTGTGCCCGGCATCCTCCCCCGACCCACCTGCATGGAGGGCGACTGCCTTGCCCTATCGCGGCTTGGGCTGCTGAGTCATGCCTGTGCCCCTGCATGCCTCCCACGTGCACAGGCCTGGAAGATGACTGCCATGCCCCACCCTGGCTCTGACCACCTCCGCACCTGCAGCCCAGTGCGCTTCACCCATGTGCCAAACCAGAAGACAGCGGTGCCCACCCTGGCTCAGCCCAATGCCCTCGGATACCCTCCCCATCTCTTAGGCCAAGTACTGCTGTGAATCCTTGGCTCCCACTCTCCCTCCCAGAATCTTGAACTGCAGTGGATTCTTATGCTGGTTGATGGGAGACTTGGTGGTCCCCCACCCAGACAGAGGACCCCAGCAGGTTCAGGTCACTATGTACCCAACAACTGGGCAGACATCAACCACGTAGTAGGACCCTAGGAGACACACTGCTGACAATGGTAACTATTGGGATTTAATAACCAGATATTGGCCCAGAAGGTGAAAATGACAAAATGAAAAAGCAAAGTGCAATCTCAAACATTTAGTCTATCAGGAGCAAAAACAGGTGACCATGAAGTAGAGGACTTTAAAAGTCATACACCAAATCTCTGAAAAGATAGCAAATGAAGTGAAGAAACAAATCCATGAGGTTATAGAGGAAATCAAATTAGAAATAACGTCTTACATAAAGACAGAAATAACAACCTTAATAAATGATTTGCTCAACATAGCTACAGAAGAAATAGATTAAAAAAATACAGTAGGATGGGAAATTGATTGAAACTTTGAATGTAGGAAACAAGCAGAATCCATGAAACAAATTCAAAGAGATATCCAAGAAACAAAAAATTCTATTGAAAGCTGGCAAAACCGTTTAAATGAAGCTGAGGATAGAATTTCATACCTTGAGGACAGTATCACAGATAGCAATCATGAAACGATAGAACTTATAATGATAGAACAAAGCAGCATGAAATGACAATCCAGCAGCTTCAAGATGATGCCAGGAGAAACAATTTAAGACTAATAGGCATCAGTGAAGATGCAGGAGACAACACAAAGGACATAACTAAACTATGCACAGAAGTAATAGCGGAAAATTTCCCAAACATGGGGAAAAATCTGATAAACAAGTAAGTGAGGCATATAGAATGCCCAACAGTCACAACCAACATAAATCTATACCCAGACATATAATAATTAAGATCCCAGACATACAGCATAAAAACAGAATACTAAAAGCTGTTAGAAAAAAGACACAACTCACCTATCAAGGAAAGCCTATTAGAATCATGGCAGACTTACCAGCACAAACCTTCAGGTTAAAGCAAGCTTGGAGTGAAATATTTCAATCCCTAAAATAAAAGACTTTCAACCTAGACTGATGTACCCAGCAAAACTGTGTTTCAAATTTAATGGAGAAACAAGATACTTCCATGACAAAGAACAACTGAAGAAATTCATGTCCGCCAAAGCAACCCTAGAAAGAGTATTGAAAGACATACTAGATAGAGATAAAAATGACCATAATCTCCAAAACAACAATAGAAAGAAACCACCAGCCTGGACAAGAAATTAAACAAGGGAGAAAAGTGGGAAACCAACAACAGGAACACAACATGGCAAAGTCAAACCAGCACATATCAGTGATATCTATAAATGAAAATGGGCTCAATTCACCAATCAAAAGAATCAGATTGACAGAATGAATCAAGAAACAGAATTCCACAATATGCTATATGCAAGAAACACATCTGACTCAAAAAGAAAATCATAGATTAAAAAGTCAAAAGATGGAAAACAGTATTCCATGCAACAGGAACCCAGAAAAAAGCAGGGGTAGCTATTCTGTTTGGAGACAAAGTGAACTTCAAACCTAAAATGATTAAAAGAGATCAAGAAGGCCACTACATACTTGTAAGTGGAGCTACAAGAGGAAGAACTAACAATTATAAATATATATGCACCAAATACAGGAGCACCCAACTATATAAGACACATACTAATGGACATGAAAAACAAAATACACAAGGTCACAATTGTAATAAGAGAATTTAAGACACCACTGTCACAAACAGATAGATCAATGAGACAAAAAGTCAGCAAAGAAATAATAGAACTGAATCATACCTGTGAGCAAATGGACTTAGTGGATGTTTACAGAATGTTCCACCCAACCATATCAGAATATATATTCTTCTTAGCTGCACATGGGACATTCTCCATAATAGACCATATATTAACTCATAAAACATTCTTAAGTAAATGAAAAGGGAAAGAAATTATCTCTTGCATAATATCTGACAATAGTGCACTAAAATTGGAAATCAGTGGCAAAAAACCTGCAAAACCAGTATAAATACATGGAAATTAAACAACAACCTGCTGAATAACCAGTGGGTTACAGATGAAATTAAAGAAGAAATAAAACAATACCTACAATGCAATGAAAATGCAGCTACAACATACCATGACCTATGGGATGCAATGAAAGCAGTCCTAAGAGGGAAATCTATAGCACTAAATAGTCACATCAAGAAAATGGAACAAGCACAAATAAAAAACCTAATGCCGGCCCTTCACCTCCAGGAAGTCTCCCAGAAAGCAGCATCTCAGGCTGTCTCTTTGGGATCCGAAACTCTAGGAACCATAGAGTGGCCTGGGCTGTTTGGATCAAAAGTCTGCACAGACCTGCATCTCGGCAGGACTCTTTGGGGCTGGTAGGCCCGCGCTTCATCCACAAGGAACTGCCTGGAGATCGGCATCTGGGCCAGGTCTGTTTGGGCCCGTAGCCCCGCCCTTCACCCCCAGGAAGTCTCCCAGAAAGCAGCATCTCAGGCTGTCTCTTTGGGACCCGAAACTCTCGGACCCG
>PVJX010034215.1:0-19108 GCA_004027295.1 Dolichotis patagonum
ACACTTCAGGATGGCGGGGTAACAGGGATTGGAGGGGTCACAGGGGGACATGGGGTGCAGAGGGGTCATGGGGGACCTGGGGTGTGGAGGGGTCATGGGGGATGGGGGACATGGGGTGTGGAGGGGTTGCGGGGGATGGGGGACATGGGCTCAGAAGGGTCACAGATGGGTGTAGGGGTGTGGACAAAGATGTGGCAAATGGAAGAGACGCAGGGTGCAGAGGGGGCCATGGAGGAGAGAGCAGGGCACCAGGGAACACACAGGGGCCATGGGGGATGGAAGAGACACAGAACAGAGAGGACAGGGTGACAGCTGAGGACAGGAGAGGCTGAGGAGGCGCTGGCAGCCGGAGGGTTGTGGGCAGTGCACCGGGACAGAGGCAGAGCCCCGTCTTTTGCCGGCAGAGCTGAAGCCATATGGGCAGGGGTGCCCTCCAAGAAGAGCAACTGGGCACTGAGAAGCCAGGGGACACTGCTTGGGGACAGAGTGCAGAGCGCTGGGAAGGGGGGAGAGGGCGGGCAGGGGACAGGACATCTGAGAAAGCACAGCCCTGCCACGCTGGCAGCCTGGTTGGTGGAGGGAAGCCTTGTCCCCGAGCCATTGGGACTGAGGTTGGGGTCACAGTCCCAGCACCACCCGCCCCCACCGACTACGGAAGTGGTGCTCAGGGCTTGGGGCACTTGGAGACCAGAGTCATCCCCGGAAGCAGGCTCCTGGGTGCTGTGGCCACGATGGGGTGTCTAGGGGCGAGGTTAGGGGGCTGGAGACTCCAGCGCGGTGGCCTGAGGGGGCCGGAGGGACAGGCTGGCTGCCTGGGTGTGGGGTGGTCATGGGTAGGAGGTGGGCAGCGTGCAGTGGGCAGCGGGAGGGAGGGCGGGCGGGAGCTGAGCCTGGGCGACACCGGCAGGCATCTTGCCGTGGGGAGCTGTGCACACAGCCGCTGAGCGAGCCTGGCAGAGACAGCAGGCCGGCACCACTACTTACACGGGGCGGGCAGGGGGCCTAGGAGGCCCGGAGACAGGCAGGATGGGGGCCCCGCGGAGAGGGGGCCCTCGGCTTCTGGGGTTCCCGAGCCCCTTCTCACGGAGCTCAGGATGTCAGAGATCCTGGGGGCTGGGGTGGAACAGACAACATGTGAGCAGGAGACAAGACAGATGAGGAGGTGGCGGAGCCAACAGGAAGAGCAGAGGGGGCCCTGGTGACCACGCAGCCAAGGGGCATCTTTCAGGGCTCAGGGACAGCCCAGCAGCCCTGAGCAGAAAGGAGCACAGGGCAGCCTCCCCAATGGCCAGGTGCACACAGGCAGTACCTGGGGGCAGAGGCACCCCAGGGTAGCCCCGGTGTGGGCAGTGGGCGGCGGAGCTGGAGCCAACCACCCACAATCGACTGGCCTGGCTCTTGAGTGTTCCCTCAGAGAATTGCAAGGTCCTCCAAAGTGACCCCTGTGGTGGCAGGGCCCTGGCTACTTACCTGGGGCCAGCAAGGGCTAAGGGGAGCCAGAGATGGCCAGGCAGCGGCCCTCACTCTGGGGCTCCCGAGCCCCACCTCACTGAGCTCGGGACATCAGGGGTGCTGGTGGCTGGGGCAGAACAGAGGCAGGCGAGTAGCAGGGGGCACTCAGGAGATGTTGGGGTAGGCCGTCTTAGGGGGCCAGAAGGGGCAAGAGGCGGGTCACAGCTGTAGAACCCCAGGGGGCTGGGAGATAGAGGGGAACGGCCATCCCCAGGGCCACCAGAGTCATCAGGCCAGGCGATGAGAGTGAGTCACCATGGCCTGATGGCTGCTGGGCCCAGCCTGGGCCTACCCAGCACTGTGGCCCAGTGGGGGCTTCTCTGGGCCGACGAGGCTGAGACCAAGGGGTGGTGGTCCTGGGCCTGCCCGACCTCGCTGCCCGCCCAGGCTCTGAGCCTCATGTGCCACTCCTGCCCTGCCCGCTGACAGCTGAGGGCAGGGCCCAGGACAGGATGTGAACCCCAGCTCACAATTCTACTCTGTCTATGGGAGACCCTGTGGACACCTCCTCGCCTGTGCCAGGGCTCTGTGGCATCTACACTCCGCAGCACAGTGACACTGGCAACATCTGGGGAGGAGGGGCAGGAGCATGGCGGTGACCCCGTCTGTCCCCTGGGGACATGCCGCAGGCGGCTTAGTGCCTAAGTGGGGCTCTGACGCAGGCGCAGGCGGCTATAGGCCCAAGGCTCCAACTCGGGGAAGCGAGGAAGTGGCAGCCAGGCTGGGGGAGCCCCTTGCTGGGACTCAGTCCCTGGGGGATTCAGGGGAAGTGAGGTCACTGCCAGGTCGGTGTGGGGAGGGACTCCCAGCTTGAGGGTGCTTAGGAGCCCTCAGCAGGACAGGCCGACCACGTCATCGGCAAAGGCTGCGCAACCCCTCAGCCGCAAGAGGGTGGAATCACAAACTAAAGGGGCTGGAAGAGAACAGGTGTCAAGACGTCTGACCCCCACACTCAGGCGGAGTGGGGAGCAGGTCTCACCGCACAGCCGTGGCTTCTTCCCCGGACACTGCGCAACCCCTGGCCTCTGAGGCACTATGCGCATCCCTGTGGCACAAGATGTGGGACCCTGAGGGGCCCTGCCCCGAGCAGCGGCCAGTGTGGCCCAGCACATACCTTTGGCGTCCTCGTCCTCCATGGTCGTGTTGGTGCTGTCAGAGGACTCCTGAGGAGACAGGGAGAGGAGGGTCAGGACATGGCCCGGGGCAGCCGGGGTGCGGCCGGCCATGGGACCAGCCCAGCGGCTCCTGCAGGGCTTGGGGATGAGCCCTGCACCCACAGGACACCCTGGAGGTCCTCACAGCGTGGGGACTGGAGGAGAAGGGTGCCCATGCGGCCGTCCACATCCCCAAGACCCAGGGTGCTCAGTGGCCTCTCTAGCCAGAGGAACTAAGCATCCCACAACCCCAAACACTGTCTCCTGGTAATGCGGGGTGGCCAGAGCCCTGTGCCTTTGGCAGACAGGGAGAGCTGCTTTCTGATGGGGGCTCTCAGGGTCTACCTGCACCCACATCCTCTCTCCCAGAAGAGATGAGATCCTCACGCCTGGCTTTCTCAGACAAAAAGAGCACCCACAGGCCCTGCCGTGCCCCGGAGGCCCAGCGGGCTCCCCCAGAGGACCAAGGCCTGGTCTGTTACTCCAGCTGAACCCTGCTCCAGGCCCAGGCCAGAAGCGGGGTCCTCAGGTTCAGGGTCAGCCCCAGTCTTGGTGGTTGTCCAGGGCCCCCTCATGGAAGACACAATGCCATCCAGACACACAGGGCCCAGGCACGGCTGGCGCCCACACAGGAGGAAGCTCGGCCTTTGGTGCCCAGTGCTGAGGGCACCCACCAGCCCTGGCCCCCACCTCGGAAAAAGTGTCTTCCGATGACAGCCAGGGCGAGGTACTGACCCCAACGAAGGGGCGCCTGGAGGCACGGTGGGCACTTATCACAGGCCCCAGGTGGAAGTCTGATCTGCCCACCCTGCACGACTACGCCCTGGAAATGCCCGGCCCCCGCCATTCCCTCCCAGCACCACCGAGAGCCAGCCCTGCCCCGGCCGGTGATGATGCCGATGTGATGGCAGCAGATGGCACAGCAAAGAGCGCAGAGGGGTCCACTCAGCAGGAAGCGCTGGGGCCACGAAGGGGGCTGGGGGAGGAGGGCAGCAAAAGTGGGGGTGCTGTCCCAGAGAAGTGGACTAGCTCCCAGCATCGGGGCGCCCTGGAGCCACCCACAATGTGTGACCGTGGGAGCTTATTTTCTGACACATGTCCTGCTGTCACCGCACGCCTGCCCTCCACTTTGAGCACAAGGGCCTTCCCAGGCCACCGTGCAGACCCCTGTCCTGGGCCCGGCGCCTCCTGCCCGAGGCAGGGGGAGGAGGGGAGTGCGGCGCAGTACCTTAATCCCGTCCACTGGGTTATGGATAACGGTGGTTTGAGGCTCCTACAGAAGGCGGCAGACAGAGGAAGGAAAGACGGAGAGTGAGAAAGAAGGAAGCAGGGATGGGGAGCCAGGGAGACAGAGAAGGAGTGGGCAGTGGCCAGAATCCACCGGAGAGAGTGCAGAGCAGAGGGGACAGGGATGGAGGCGGCAGGTGGTCAGCAAGATGGCCCGAGAGGGATGGAGGAGCAGAGGTCAGCGATGGCCCTCGGGGTGGAGGAGCAGGTGGGTGGAACCACAGATCACCCCGGGCTGAGATGGTGCCCGCTGGCTGCCCAACCAGAGGGCAGAATTCCGGGGCAGTGAGGAGCTGTGCTGCCTGGGTGCCCCCGTCCAGGCGGGAACACAGGCTTGGAGATGTCATGGAGTGGGCGTGGCACATGGATGGACAGAGTCCGAGGTGAGGCTGACTGTTAGGCCGGCATGTCCGGAGGCAGGTGCCTAGCACCCTTCTGCCTCAACCTGCTGCCCCAGCAGGCTCGGCTGCCTCTTGGAGGCCAGCTGGACCCCAAGGGGACACCAAGCACACTTCCAGCAAACCATGACACCCCCAGGACAGCACGGGCACTCAGGTGACAGCAGGGACACCTGGCTCCGTGTCCATAGGTGCTGTTCCACTGCACACAGCCCCCCAGGGCCGGCAGCCCGGGGCTGGCCAGATATCCTTGGGGTGAAGGAGGGGCATCACGGTGCCTCTCCCATCCCTGGTAGAGGGCCCTAAGCCCAGCAAGGTTTGCCAGCAGCTCTGATGGCCCTGGGTCCCCACCTCAGCTGCTGCCTGGGGATCCACCCTGCACTGCCGGCCCTTTCCCCTGCACTCAGGGCTGCTATGCCACAGCACCCCGAAGCCCAGCCCGGCCCCAGGAGGCCAGGGATGAGGCCCCTGGGGGACTGGGAGCCACCTTGTCCCTGACTCGCCCACCTCCAGGAGCTCTTGTGGGGTGACCCACAAGAGGCTGAGGTGAGAGGCTAGGCCACAGAGAGGGGCTCCCCAGAGCCCTGAACCTGTCTGACCCAGGATAACAGCAGCCTCTCCCTCTGTGGACACAGCCACCCCCCACCCCGGGCCCCAGCGTGGTGGAGACTGGGGGACGGGTCTCTCTGACAGAGGGGTGCGCGAGGGGGCCGGGGCTGGGGGCTCCGTACCAGGGCGGCAGGAGGGAGCGTCCCTTTGGGGCTGGTGATGGCCGAACTGTTTTTGGTGCTGTTTGTCTGGGGCTGTGGAGAGATGAGGCGTGGTTAGGGGAGAAGGGGCACCACCCTCCCAGCTGGCCGGGTTGCAGAGCGGCAGGGCCTCACCTTGACTCCGTCTGCCTTCTTGTTGAGCAAACTCTTGGCTGCTGCATGGGGAGGGAAGGAGGCACCCTGAGCGGTGGGCCTGGGCCCCCACAGCCGCAACCCACCCCCCACTTTGGCTCTTTCCCAGGGGAGCCCCAGGCCCTGAGGCAGCTGTGCCTTAGGCCCAGCCTGGCTCAGAGCAACAATGGGACCTGGCAGGGGGGTGGCCCCGGCATCCCAGGACCCTCGCCCCAGCACTGGTCCCTCCCACATCGTCTTCCGCAGCCCCAGGGCTCCACAGGGCACCAAGGAACCATCAAGTCCCGGCTGCCATGGTCACACAGAGAGCCCCGTCGCAGTCAGACGCCCACCGCCAACTGGGACTGTGGCCTTGGCACCAGTGGCCTTCGCTCTGCTGTCCTGGACCATCTGGCACCTGGCTGGGGGCCACTTCTCGGTGCAACACCTGGGGACGGCGCTGGCCTCTTTGTCCCCAACCCCCAGGACGCTTGGCCCAGCGTGCGACCCTGGGGACCCCAATAGTCCCCCGGGAGGTCTGAGTACGCCTGGCTCTGCTCGTCCACCCTTCATGGCAGGGATTAGAATTTTAATTACAGAACAAAAAGAAAAAAGAGGAAGTCAGCTTACCTTACAGAAAAGGAAAGGTTGAAGAAGGGAAAGAAAGGAAGAGAGAAAACAAGATTTGTTGGTCGAGCAGGCGCTCACCCCGGGCAGCAAAGCCAGCCCGTCCTGGCCCCGAACTGCAGGCACAGCAGGTTAGAGAGGCAGCAGGGGCTGGCATGGCATGGGCTCCTCACCCCAGGCCCGGGAGCGGAGGTGACGGCCCCTGCCCACCAGCTCTGTGCGTGACTGCAGGGCTCTCCTGCCCGCTGCCCCAAAACAGGCCTGTGGGGGGACGTGGGGACAGATGGGCATGCTCTCAACAGGGTCTGCCTCCAAGTGCAGCAGGGCCCACTTACACAGTCAACGATGCAGCTCCCAGCCACCTGGCTCCTTGAGGCCAGGACCCCGGGGGACTCGGCATCCACACACAACCCCAGGGTGGCCCTCATGCTCCCTCCCAGGTGGGGCGGGCAGGAGCCCATGGAGGCTGGGCAAGAGCAGCCCGGTTCCTTTCAGAAGCCAGGCCTGGGCCCTGCCACTGCCTGCCGATCACCTCCCTTCCTGCTGCGCGACCATGGCTGGCCCCTTCTGCATGTGGGGTGGGGGACCCCAAAGGCGGGCCAGCGCTGGGTGGTGGGCACTCCACCTCTGCTCACAGCACCCAGCCTCGCTGACTGCTGAACTACCAAGCCCAGGGCTGGCTCAGAGCCCATCGATTTAACCCCAAACCTGACTCCGGGGTCTCCTCCGCACTTCACCCTCTGAGGTCGCAGCAGGGTCTAGGCCTCCCTGCAGCCGGAGTGCCCAACTCCCCGCTCTCCTAGACTCTCTCTGTGCCCCATGTCAGGGAAGGGCCAGTCCCAGCTAGACGCAGCCTCTTTGTCTGTGGACCTCAGCCTGCTCGCTGTCCCCCATTCTAACACATGGCTGTCCCCAGGCCTGGAGACCGTCTCCCTGCTGGTGGCCTGCTGAAGGCTGCATCAGGGTGGGTCTCCCCGGGGCCTGAGGAGAAAGACACCCACCCCCTTGTCACCAGCAACTGAGCATCAGGGAGGAACTCTGTCCTCTTTAGGGACACATTTATTTCAAAGACATGGCGATTGCCATGGGAAGCTTACACGAGGGGCCCCTCCCCACCTCCTTGGGCCTGCATGTGTCCAACAGGATTCTGGGTAGGGACCGGCACAGCCAGTACTGGTCCAATACCTGGCCAGGCAGCGCGGTATCTCCCCTCGGCCAGGGAGACCATAGGACGGTCCCTCGTCCTAAGGGGGTCCTGTTTAGAACCCTGACTTTGTCAAAATCCGCATTTCCAAGCCATGTTACTGGAGGTGTTAAAACATTTTCCGCAGAAAGTAAAAGGACTCTGAGCACTCGGACAGGCCACACGGGTCCAGGCCTGGTCAGACACCTGCATCACACAGCTCCCTCCCTGTGAACCCCTTTTGATGCCAGCGCCTGTGAACGTCTTGGGCACAGTGCGGTATAGCACCCAGCCCGGCCCTTCAGGAGCACACAGCTCCTGTCCACGCTCTACCCAGGTCACTTCTTGCTCCAACATCCACATGTGTCCCGGACTAGCTAGAGTCACCACAGCCAGGACCCTGTCCCACTGTCCACACTGGCGTTCCCAGGCAGGGAGCCTCCTTGGTAAGGTCTCTGGTCAACGGCGTTTATTAGGTGCAGCAGGCGCCGAAGGTAGACACCCAGGCTGGGACCCACCCACCCCAGCCTCAAGCCAAGCAGCTGGCCACCAGGTGTGGCTCCCTCTGTGCTCACACCTGCCCAACACGGGAAGGAAGGCAGAGGCCACACCGCAGCACACTGCAGCCAGGACCTCCCTGCTGGACAGGGGGCCCCACACACAGTTGGACATCCGGCAGAGACGTGTGCCCCTAGAGTACATGGGACCCTCGGCCTCGCCTGTCTTGGCCCCTAGCTAGTCACCCTGGACAGCCATGCTGGGCTCCACCCACATGCACTGAGCCCTGCAGGACGTAGTGGCCTGGGTGGAGCCACACATGCTGGCGGCCTCGTGCACTGCCGCCCTGGCTGACTTGCAGGCAGCGGGAGCCTGGGCACAGCGTGACTCAGAGGTGGCCTGCGTCGTGCTGCTGTCCCTGGGAAGTGGGTCCCCCGGGAGCCTCTAGCATCATCTTTTCTTCAACCCAGCTACTCCCTCCTGCGTGTGCTCCAGAAGGGCTGTGAACGTGGGCTTGGGCCTGTCTGCTGGGCCCTCCAGGGCTGCCAAGCTGCCCCCCCCCGGGTCTCCTGTGGCCTGGGGGGCCATGGGAGGGAGCTGGATGGGCCCAGGGAAGGAGGTTCCCACACCCTGGGACCTCTGTCCTGCCCCCAAGGGACACCGAGGCTCCAGATTGGCCCTATACCTGTGCCAGCCCTCAGCTTTTGGACCAACTGCGGAGCCCAAAAGGAGGTCCTTGGGCCACCAGGGCCTTAGGGGTCAGCAGAGCTGCCTCCTCCCTCAGATTTGGGACCAGTGAGAAGGCTCCAGAAAGAATCAGGGAGCTCTTCACGAGGCCTCAGGGTACAGGTATCTCCCCCTACCCCATCTCCTGCTGGGGAGACTCCGCCACCCAGATCACCAGCTCCACCTGCGGAGTGGGGACTGGCCATGACCCTGGCTCCCCAGAGCAGCACCCTAGCCTTGCTGGCCCTGCTCCAGGGTCCAGGTCCCTCGTGACAGGCTCTGCGACTCCCTGTGAATCTCGGGTCACTCTGAATGGAGGTCTCCAGACCCCCGCACTTCAGGGGTCACCTAACCAGCCGCTCCTGCAGGTGAGGAGATAGGCTGGGGGCCACCTCCCTGTCCTAGGCGGGCTCTGCCGGGCTGTGACCATGGCGGGAGCAGCGGCTCCCGGGGGCCTCTGGGGAGGCTCTGGGGGCCTGGCCAGCGGCTGCGTGCAGCGGGGGGCTGCATGCCAACAGGAAGGGTGGGCAGGAGCAGGCGGACGCTGGGCAAGACACATCTACCTTGTTCCACCAGCCCCATGGTGGTGCCGGAGGCCGCGGTGGACATTGTGGCTGGAGCGGTGGTCTGTCTGCCCACTGTTAGCGCCGGGTTAGAGACGAGGGGTCGGGGCAGGCACACACGGGGCGGGGGGCGAGGTGAGGAAAGAGAAGAGACAAAGGAAGCAGAAGAAGATTAGAGTTAAGGTGTAGGTGGCTCCAGAATCCCTTTCTCGGGAGAGCGAAACAAGACTAGGCCAACTGACATGGACGCACGTTCGCCTCCTTTCTCTCAGCGCCCCCAGCGGGGCGTCTGGTGCCCGGCGAGCGCTCGAGTGGCACACAGCACACAGACAGTCCCGTTAGCGTTGGTGTGACCGCGCGTGCCCATTCCAGGCAGGATGGCATCACAGCAAGGAACAGGAAGGGGGCGCCAGGAGCAGACGGACAACGAGAGACGGCCACAGACGCTCGCACACGCGGTGTTGGACGACGGAGAAGCCACGGGCTTGGCTGCTGGGACGCTGGGGTCTCTGGCAGAGCCCCGAGGCTCCGTTCCCCACCGCCTGCCCCAGTGCAGCACGCAGCGCCCACCCTCTGCTGCCTCCCGCGCACAGCACAGTTCTCAGGCCACTGGACACGGGGAGGCCACAGGCTGCTGGACAGACGCCTGGACGGACATGTGTGCAGGAAGGGCGGCAGGCGGCACAAACACGGACGTGTCGGGCGGAGGACATGGACCCAACACAGAGGAGACAAGGTGGGGGTGGCAGAGCCCAGAGGCCGCCCCAGGAGGGAGCCCAGGAGGCCGGCTGCGAGCTGACGGTGGAGGCCTGGCAGGACTTCCCACCGCAGCCTGCAGGGCGAAGTGGCACCAGTCCTCCCTGGAGAAGAGCATCTCACCTGAGAAATTCCGCGTGGCCAGCATGGTGGTGAGGATGGCACCCTGTGAGAGACATGGACAGAGTGGAGGCCGCCCCATTAGCACCCCCTGCTGGCCGGAAGCTCAGGCCCCTATCTGTCCTCGAAGAACCCAGCCTTCTGCAGCCCAGCAGCTGCCCTGAGGCCCATAGCCAAGGCCTAGAACTGAAACAGGGCGCTGCCCACCGCCCACCACTCACAGGTGTTAAGACCCCCAAGACTCAGGAGCCACCAGCACCACAGTCAGCAGCCGGGCAGTTCCTCCTCGGCCCCTCCGCTCCCTGACAGGCCCGCAGCAGGGCTTTGGGGAGAACCAGTCAGGCCAGCACCCGTCCCCTGGGCAGGGCTGGGCAGCGCTCACCTTGAGCTTCCTCCTGGCATTGAACTTCTTCAGACACTCCACGGTCTCCTGCCTGTGCATCATGGAGGCCACGGTGGAGCGTTGCTGCAGGGGGAGGCAGAGTCACTGGGCAGCAAGGAGCCAGGGAAGCCTCTGTCTTGTCCCCAAGTGGGGACCCCAGTGAGCCAGGGGTGACCCAGGGCTTTGGGCTGCTGGTATATTTGCCACCTACATGATGACAGCCACCAGCTACCACCTGCTGTCCCTGCCCACTTGTGACTTCAGGCCTTCTGCCTCCTGCCTGACCTGTCCCTGTCCCTTCAGACAGGGCTGGAAATGGGAGGAAGTGGCCTTCTCTGCTCCTTACGCCCCTCCCCCAAACCACCAGTGTGTCCCAGGCCAAAGGCTGCCAGGAGCGCCCGGGGAACCCAGGGTGCCGTCAGGTGTGAGGAACAGAACTGGGCTCCGCCTCAGTAAGCAGCCCGCCCCGGGCGAGCGAGGTTGACTTACGCAGACCCATGGGTGCTTCAGGGCCTCGTGGGCAGTGATGCGCTTGGCGGGGTTGATTGTCAGCATCTGGTTGATAAGGTTTTTGGCTTCGGGAGTGACGGTGTCCCACTCAGGGGACGGGAACTGGATGGGGAAAAGTGAACAGGCTGAGGCTGTAGCCCCTCCACAGGGGCGCCCCCAGTATAGGAGAGGAGGACACAGGCGAGGCTGGGGCTCCCCCATCCCACCCCACACACTCACGTCATAGGCTCCAGCCTTGATCTGCTGGTAAAGCTTGTGTTGGTCTTCATCCCAGAAGGGCGGGTAGCCCACCAGTAGGATGTACAGGATCACCCCTGTGACAGGGACAGGCCTTGAGCACGTGGAGGTGGCCCCAGCCAAGCGCATCCCTGCCAGGGTCCAACAGCCCTAGGCCCCCATGCCAACCCTCCAAGAAACCCCCAAGCCTAAGATGCCCCCAGCCCCTTATGAGCCTCACCGCACGCCCAGATGTCCACGGGCTTGCCGTACGCCTCCTTGCGGAGGACCTCAGGGGACAGGTAGCCCGGTGTGCCTGCAAAGCCTGCCGAAGGGGAAGGGGTTGTGAAGAGCTGGGGGGCGCCACCCACACACCCTGCCCTCCCCTTGGGCACTCACCAAACCATGCCTGCTGGTCCCCCTGCACCTCGATGGCCAGCCCGAAGTCTGCCAGCTTCACCGCGGCCCCTTTGCATTTGCTGGCCAGAAGCAGGTTCTCGGGCTACACAGAGGTGGCCGTGAGCCCGGTGTGAAGCCCAGGGAAGTGACAGAGGGGAGGGGAGAAAACAGAGGCGACAGGTTTGCAGGAGAGGGGTGCACAGGCCTGACCCCCCTACCCACAGTGTCCCAGGTACAGATGAGTTCCAGGCCTGTGCCCGACAGCCCGGTTCTCCCTGGGCACAGTGCGTTGGCCCCAACCTTTAGAAGGAAAGTGGCTTTCAGCCCACACTTGGCATGTCAGATCAGGAACTGGGGGCCTCATGGCTCAAAACCTCCAGCTCAGCTTACAAGCAGGCATGCGTGCTGTGGTCCCCATAGTCCAGGGCAGGTCAAGCCTCCCCTTCCAGTGTTTGGGAGGTGGGGTCTGCTGAGCGGCTGGGCAGTTCCAGCCTGGACAGTGCCCCTAAAAGGCAAAGAGGGCTGCCTGGGGGCTGCAGTTCCTGGACTGAGTCCAGGACCCTCTGGTCCAGTTTCCAGGCTCCGGCTGCCAGGGGTTCCAGGCCACAGGTCCCATTGGCAGCTTAGCCACTCCCGATCCCACAGACTCAGGGCCTGTGCGGGTCACACTGCCACTAACGATGAGCCACTAAGGAGACAACACACTTCCCTCCAGCTGCCACCAACTCTGGTCACCAGGGCTTTAACATGGGATACACGGCCCTTGCAACTGATGCAGTCCATGCACCAACCCCACTCGAAGAGACCTGGGTGTGGCTTTGAGATCAGCGTGTCCCAAGGGCTCCCTCGGTGGCCTGAGGAGTGACAAGGGCAAGGCCTGTCCCTGCCTGTAACTTCCCTCCTTGGTGACTTGCAGTGATCCTGGGCCTGTCCATCTTGATTCTGCCAGTGTGAGACACGCAGGGGTCCAGCACCCCATTCTGCTCTTACACTGAGGATCTGAATGACAGCACGGTTGTCCTAGGTGCGGTGAGGTCCCAGGAAGCACTGAGCACGGTGGCCAGGGGCCACAGAAGGACGAGCAGGATGGCCTGGCCCAGGGCCACATTGCCAGGCCTCCACAGCCCAGGAAGGCACCGCAGTCCTTTGCTCTCTGCCAGACTCACACCTGGTCACTTCTGGGCTCCCCAGGAAAGGAGGGACATTCTGCTCCTGCAGCAAGGATTCTGTCTGTCTGTCCGCAGAGCCAGGGCCGTACAGAGGACCCATTCTGCTTCTGGTTCTCGGCCCCAGAGTTAACCAGACCAACTGCGGGTCCCAGAAACAAAGTGCCCACATCCTCAGTACCCGGCTTCCACCTCTCGGAGACTCCAGCTAAGGCTGGCTCAGGCCACACAGCAAAGGGCCAAGAGGGATTGGCTGCAAAGACCAGCACCCCTCAGTCTCGACCTAAGGAAGGGTGCGTCCTGATCAGCAGGACACTCAATGTGAGGCTGGTCCTGCACCCCTCAGGGTTAGGCCTGGGTTCACCACCTCCAAGCAGCATCGGGCTGAGCAGGCCTTGGGGAGGCGGGGCTGAGGGGAGGTCGGAGGGAAGGAAGGAGAAAGAGCAGGGAGAAGGGGCAGCCACCCTGTGCCCTGTGGTGACAAACCTTTGACACAGAGCTTGGAGCCCACTGCTCAGCTCTGGGCAGCTGAGAGCAGTCTGGGTGGCAGAGGCAGGTGAGGCCAGCTCACCCCACCCCACCCCCAGCAGCACCAGCCCCATCACCCGTGTCCCCACCTGCCAGGGCCTCCTCTGGTAGCAAGTGAGCCCTCAGTACACTCAGATTACCAGGTGGACTGCTGACGCCGCCCCTTCCAGCCTAGAAGGCACCAGGCAGGTGTGCAGACAGCCTACAAGTCCATGTGCAACTCCATGTCTGCTCACACACCTGCGTGCCTGCACATACGTGCACACGAACACCCCATACACATGCACACCACCCATACACACGCACACACACACACACACACACATGACCACATGTGCACATACCTGTGCATACACATACACATGCAGACACCTACACACGCACCTCTGAGCACCACAGGCATATGCCTGTGCCTACATGTGTACATGGATTATGCACAGGACACTCACATACATTTCCATGTGTATATCCCTCCATGTGCATGCACGTACATGAGACCAGTTCATGCACCCACACGTGTGCACATTCTCACATATGTGCACACAAGCCCATAGCACTGGTGTACACACAGTACACAGGTGAGCTTACACAGGGCACACACACACATGCACACACACACACTCAGTCCTCCATGCAAGTACACAGCACATACACACATACACGTGTGCCCACCCCCGCAGCCCTCACTGCACACACCCGGCCTCTCACTCAGCATGCAGTGTGGACATCAGACCCCTGCACACAGCAGGGGCGGAACTCACCTTGAGGTCCCTGTGGACGACCCCCATTTGGTGACAATGGAGTACGGCCTCCAGGATCTGCTGGATGCAATGACTGCAGCAAACGCAGGCAGGTTAGAGCCGTGGCCTGGGTGGGCTGTGTGGCCAGGGCACAGTCCCCAGCCTGGGGGACATGCAGAGGATGAGGGCGCTGAGGCAGGAGACACTGCCCGGCAGGGCCTCCGGGGATCCGGCCACCTGGCGCTAGCCCTGCTTTCCCCTTTGGCCTCGGGGTGCTCTGGGGCAGGGGCCATGGACTCTCACCCATTCCCGTGTCCCCCCATGTCTGGGCTACACTGACCCTAGGCTAGAGACCTACACTCTGTGAGCCAGACTGACCCTAAGCCAGGCTGACCTGTACTCTGTAAGCCAGGCTGTGGTGAGGGCAGGGCCTGGTGGATGGCAAACTGAGGCGGGGAAGGGCAGAGTGGGCAAGGCTGAAGCATGGATGCCACTGTGTGTGGTGAGCCCAGGCCAAAGCCCAGCCCTGAGCAGTGATGATACCCATGCATGCCCGTGACTTCACTTAAACCCACATAAACACAGAATGCCCGCTGCGTCAAGGCCGTGTGTTGGGCAGCTGGGCTCTGCCCGCTCTGGGGTGTCCAGCTCAGCTCCCAGGCACTACTGCTCCCTCGGCAAGGGAGACCCCCTCTTCTTGGAAGAGTCCTCAGAAGGGCCCTCCCCAGCTGCCTCAGCCCACCGGCCTGGCACCCATCCCCCTTCACAGCAGGCCCAGGGCCACCCAGCTCTCAGGACACAGTGCCTGGAGCCAGGCCCAGGCACAGCGTCCCACCCAGCCCCACCCAGGCACAGCCCCAGCTGCGGAGTGCGGTTGCATCCCTCTAAATCCTAGTGCAGTGGTGGGTTGCTGAGGTCTGTGGGGTTTGTAGCCCCCAGCATCACCAAGGCCTGGAGCTGCAATCCCTAGCCCATCCCATTGCCCTTGGTCCCCCCACCGGCCCAGCCCCGCTGCAGCTCCTGCAGCTCCAAAGGGGACGTCATCGTCCTCTACTTCCCATGCTGCCTTCCTTTGCCTGGTGCCAGCCCTTGCCTTCATATCTGGTCCACAGTCACCTCTCAGTTGGGGTGGTCTCAGTCCCCTGTGGACCTGGGGTCACCCCGTCCACCACATGAGATGTGAGCTTGCATAGTCCGCAGCACCTCCGGCTGCCAGGCTGCCCTGGAGGAGGGGGCCAGGGCTCGAGGCTGTGGCACTGTCCCTCAGGTCTGCATAGTGCAGAGCACCTCCTAGTGGCCAGCAGGCCTGCCACGCACTCCCGGTCAGGCCCTGCAGGGCCCTATGTTGTCGCAGGCCTGGTAGCCAGCCTTCTCTCTAGCCTCGTGTGGCCAGCCCAGCCTGTGGGGCTCCCTTCTGCCAGGCATGGCCATCAGGAGTCCCCACCTGCTCTCTCTACCCCTCAAGTCCACCTAGCAGTGGGAGTCGGAGCCCTGTCTGGGGAGCTTGCCTTGGTCTCGGGCCTCTGAGAGACCTTTTCTTGTCCCTCCTGCAGTTTGGGACCAGGCCCTCTGTGGCCCCATTCCTGACTCCACCCCAGCACAAGACCACCGCTCATCCCCCGTCTTCCCTGACTGTCCTCCTGGCAGGGCAAACAGCTCTAGAGACCTCTCTATGTCCACAGGCAGTGTCCAGGACCCTGCTCTTACCTGGCATACTCATCACACGTGTCACCCCCCCCCCCCAGGACAGTCCCAGTGCCTCGAATGAACGTGCTGGTTAAGAACTTTGGGAT
Organism: Dolichotis patagonum; assembly: GCA_004027295.1. Lineage (NCBI taxonomy): Eukaryota > Metazoa > Chordata > Mammalia > Rodentia > Caviidae > Dolichotis > Dolichotis patagonum. The sequence goes on from PVJX010034215.1 coordinate 15,440, forward strand.
TCCCCAGGACACAGGCACCAGCCTGCAGCAGCGAGAGGACAGCGCGCAGAGCAGCCCTGGCTGCCCTGGGCAGAGCTGACCCCTCTCCAAGCTGTGCACAGTTTAGAAAGTCACTTTTTGGTCAAAATCATTCCCAAGGGCTGAGGAGTAGCTCAGCAGTAGAGCCCTTGCCCAGTGTGTGCATTCGAGCCCCAGGCACTGAAGACAGACAATCCTAAACAGCTATGTGGGCCTTAGCAGGCTTCTGGATGGGGTGGCAGCAGCCCTCTGGGTACAGTCAGCATCTCCCTCGACTAACATCTTCCTAGAATCAGATTGCTTTGTTTTTATTTTTTTAGATGTTGAGATCTCAACTATGCCACCTAGTTGGACCTTGAACCGCTAAACTCAAGCGATCCTCCTGTCTCAGCTTCCCAAGTAGGTGGGACTACAATTATACACTACTATGTCTGGCCTCTAAGCTTTTTAAAAAAATAGGTTCTAAATATTTTGAATGTTGTTTTCTGTTTTGCAAAAGCCTTCAACACCCTTCAAACTTTTCCATAAATTCCAAAATACAAATCTTACTTCCTCTTTAGAAACAAGTTCAGAAAGTCTGTTTCCTCTTCCTCCTGAGAACAGCCTCGTGGAAACGCATCTGAGGGGTGCACTGGGCAGACACTTGGGGGACCCTCGTACATCTGCCAGTCCAGACCTGTGAGCACCACTCTGCCCCGTGCTCGGCCCTCTACCTCCCTCTCCACCCTGGAGCGTGCTGAGTTTCCTGCTTTCCACTCGCCTACTGTGAGCTTCAGGGAAGCCTTTGGGGCAGGCACCCCATGGCTCCCAGCTGGAGTCTCCCTCAGTCAGTACTGCCTGCAGGCTGTGTCCCCCTTGTTATGGCTTGTATCTAAATGTCCCCCCAGAGCCTCATGTGGTCATAGGTGGGTAGGTTCAAACGTGGCTGGACTAGGCTGTGTGCATGTGGATTAAGGCTGTGACACTGCATAAGCGAGTAGACAATGGAAGCCCCACCCTGGCTGTGGGTGGCACCAATCAACAGGCTTGTACCCTGGGTGGAATATAAAGCGAGGGACGGCAGGCAGGCTAACTGCTGCTGCGGCTGCCGCCGCCTTCTGCCTTCCTGCCTGCCCTGCCATGGACTGTTTCTCCTCTGCGATGCCCCCTGCCATGCTGCCCTTCCGTGGAGCCAGCTGTCTGTGGACTGAAACCTCTACACACTGTGAGTTGAAATAAATCTTTCCTTCTTCAACTTTGAGCGTCAGCTATTTTGTCGCAGGGATAACGATGTAACTAAGACATCTCTTTCTGTGCAGGCCAAGTCAGGCTGCCCCACAGGTGGGACAGGAGTCATGTCTGCAGACTCTCCTTGGGACCCCCTGTACCCTCCCCTCCCCATGCAACTTAAAACAGATTCCCAGGCCCCCCCCCATAGGAGCCCAGAAGAGGAAATGAGGGGTGTGTGGCAGGACACAGCCTCATCTCTTCTGGGCCAGGTGACCCTGAACTCTTTCTTCTGCAACTCTGCTGTTTGTCAAATGCTCCCAGGACATGATGCCCCCCAGAAAACCCAGCCTTCACCAGGCAGCTGGGTGCCTGCAGCCGAGCGGGCTCAGAAGGACCACCAGAGGGCGCTGTGAGTGTGCCAGAGACAGAGCAGGCCAGAGGCCCTCCCTGCAGGGAGCAGAGTGGCACAGGCTTTGGAAGGGCAGTGGCACACAGGGCCCTCTCCATTCCGGGGACTGAGTGCCAGGGTAAGAGCCCCTCTGGGTGTCCCCTCTGGCTTCCACTTGGGGGATGACTATGAAGACCCAGGGGGCAGGTAAGGACACAGGTGGCAGGGTCAGGGTGGGTACAGGTAGGTTGGTTGGGTCAATGAGTGCTATGGGCGACAGAAGGTACCAGGCCTGGACAGCCTCCATAGGCATTAGGCCCACAGACTGCCCAGCAGGGCCCCTGGGCTTATCTGGGGTCGTGGCCCCTTGCCTGGCACTTACAGGCCCCACAGAGAACTCGGCCCACCCTCGGGCCCTCCTAGACAGCGTCTGAAGGAGCCACTGGGGACCCTCACATCCACTGCCCAGCAGACATTCTCGGAGCAGGGCGTGGGGGCTCTGTTCTACTTCCTGCTGCTCAAGCAGGCAGGAAAACTCCCATACGAGGAAAACTCCCGCTCCTCCTCTCCAGGGGACAGGCTGCTTTCGGGCTACCATGCAAGACCCAGAGCCCTTCCTTAGGAAGAAGCTGGGGCCCTGAGCCCCATGGAGTCTGGGCCAATAGCAGGGGCCACAGACCTGCTTGTCCCAGAGTCCCTGCCCCGGCCAGCCTGTGGCCTCTGCTGCCGGGCTGAGAGGGACAGGCCTGAGTGGGACCAGGATGCTCACACCTCCCACAGGGACTCAAGGCCCGTGACAAAGGGCACTGCCACTTGAAGCTACTTCACAAACTGACATTCTTTCTTGATTAGCAGTGTAATACGTCGCGGTCAGGCACAGTGGCCCCCCCGCTGTAACCCCGGCACTCAAGTTTGAGCTCAGCCTGGGTAACTTAGCAACTTAGTGAGATCCCGCCTCAAAGTAAGTGAAAAAGGGGGTGTGGCTCAGTGCCATGGACCTGGGAGAAACTCTGGGCACCAAACAGACACGCAGACAGGGCTGGGCACACGGCTCAGGGGTAAGGTGCCCATGGACTTGATTTCCAGTACTGTCTCAGTCGCACCCCAAGCAGGAAGCGTGGGGGCCAGAGCTGAGCCCTGTGGACAGTGCCCTGGGTGCAGAAGGGAGGTGGCCTACCCTGTGCTGCGTCTCAGGCCCTCTGCCCTCACTACCCTGTGGTGTGGTACACAAGGCATAGGGGCCCAAGAGGGCAGCCAGCAGCGTCCTTCCCAGTCAGCTCCACGGTGACAAGCTGCATGACAGGTGGCCCCTAGAGGACACCAGGGAAGGGGGAGCCCTGGCCTGGCTTTTTGGGATAAGCATTTGGAAGCTGCTCATCTCAGAGGAGTGAGTGGCCAAGGGGATTCATTGTGGGCCCCAGCTGGGACATCCACATCAAGGGTCAGGGACACCTCCGACCACTCTCCCCAAGCAACCACTCCATGAAGAACACCCCACACCCTGCATAATGCAGCAGGTCGGACCACCCCCAGGCCACACCTCCGTGCTAGTCAAAGGTACATGACCTGCCCCTGCCCCCACTCCTGCCTCAGAGGACTCCTGGCAGGGCCAATGGCAGACTGGCACTACCACTCAGCTGTGCTCTGCTGGGCCAGAGGTGGGGGGCAGAGGGGCAAGAGAGGGGTGCACTGAGGACTGGGTGAGGGGCAGGAGGGTAGGGGAGGGGGACAGGGGAAAGAGAGCAGAGGTGGGGAGGCAGGGGCAGAGGGACAGGGGACAGGGGCAGGAGGCACCCACCTGGCATCGGCCTCGCTGTAGTACTCTCTCGCCACAATGTCTTCAAACAGCTCCCCTCCAGTGACCCTGCAGTGAAAGCACAGAGGGGCATGGATTCTGGAGACCCTCGTCACCCCGTCACCACCCCACCACCTCCACTATCACCCATCATCATCACTGTCACCACTGCTACCACCACCATCACCACCATCACCACTACCACCAGTATCACCACCACCAGCATCACCACCATCACCATCACCACCACCACCACCAC